>JANBQC010000353.1:0-28971 GCA_027576995.1 Dimargaris cristalligena
GGGGCATACTTCCGATAAGTGCGAAAAATAGATAAAAAATAAAAGTAGGTAAAAAATGTGGTAAGTTCACCACAGTTAGTATTGTGCCTGTACCTGATGCTAGTAGCCCACCTGGCTGAGCCTAAGCCTTGCCTACTATTAGAAGCCTATCCTCAGGACTCTTGATGGACTAAGAGTGATTAACCTGGGTAACAAGGGATAAAATTACTAATATATATTTACTAATGTCTATTATTTATATACATTTATGTATTTATCTCAAAAGCCACATTAGTTGAAATGGGTCTATACCACTTGAACCATGCAACCTTTCCACTGAAACAATAGCAGGTTTATTCATAGGGTCAAATAGTATTTACACTTTATGCCTGCCAAGTAATAATAAAAGGCGGATAAAATACTTTTACCTTTTATCTAAGAAACTCACTATTCTATTCTTTTCTATTATTTTTCATTTCTACTGTACCTTAGTCATATTTGTAAGTTTCCCCACCACACCTTCAACAGGATTTACATCCTTATTTTTGGTATATCACCTTACATGTGTATTATCTCCATTCCACCTAGTCTCAACTTTCCAATTATCCAATAGCAATGTCCAAAATAATCATTGGTAAAACTGGCTGGGCAATGGCATACCTAATGGTCAGTTCCTTGTTGTCAGCTATGGACACCCTGTTATCTAGCCAGTTTAATAGCTTATTGCCAAACCCACCACATAACACTGGTGGTCAAAGTGAAATGGTTGATGAAAAATGGCTAATTATTGTGACGGATCTTTACAGTATCCCGGAACTTGCCAATGTTGGTCACCCTGGCCCTGACTATATCAATTGGTGACAAAACCCGGCAATTGTTACTGACGGCTCAGAGTTCGCTGATGATAGTCACGTGGACCCTTACAATCTCGATTGGAATGCTACTTTAGCCTACCTTCAAACCCAAGGCCTATTCCAAAGTGGCAGCTTCAATTCCGAACAGTGTCCAGTTACCAGTCAGCCCCAGCTCAGCAACTCAACCTTCCGAATTTCAACCTGGGAAAATCAATTTTCACGACCAGGAGGCCTTCTGCATTCCAAGTGTAGCCCGGAACCTCTAGGCCTTTAGACCACTGGGAACAAGAAATCATCACCAAGGTCTTTGAGGACTGCCAAACTCAATCAAAGCTGGTATTCCCGCTGAACCTTATGAAGGGTGTTCCCTTATATAATAGCAAAAGCCCAATGCCGTCGGTCTTAAGTGACCATATAATGAAACTATTTAAAGATGTTCTTTCAGCTATTGGTAGAGGGAATACAGCAGCCATGCGAAAATACTCAGCAAGCAAAACTACCCGGGTGTATATTGATATTACAGAAGAGCCACCGAGGCCCCACTTTATGTACACGTTGGATTGGGATACCAGCTACCAGACCAGTACGATTCAGGATTTGACCGACGAAAATGGCTACCGCTGCGAAGACCTGTTTCAGCTTCTTAGACGGGGTTCACTATACCTAACTATTCGTAAGATTCTCATGAGGAATGCTATTGAAGACATCAAAAAATTTGTAGATAAGCATGTGAAGAAATCAAATGAAAGACGTACGGAGTTTTGGATAAAGTATTGCAACCTTAATACACTCTCAATTTCCTGCTAAAGTAAACCAGTTTGAATTATTGAATCTCTTCATTATTTCTATTTTACAATCTTGCTATTATACCTAGCCCCCTTGCCTTAGTTGAAACTCGAATAAATCATTATTGTAACAGCAATTTCCCCAAGGCAACATCCAGTTCCATAATGCCCACTTATTCATTCCTAGTTGATACCTAAAAGATTTCTCCATCATGTCCTTATAATTATTCTAAAGGCTCCTCTAGTTCCTATCAGATCTTAGTATATAGTAGCGGGTAATGTCTAGTGCCACTACCACCATTCCCAGATAAACCACCACGTGTCATCCTCACATATAAATACTCCCTCGAGGGTTTCGACATGGGATTCATCAACTTATTTCCTGTTAGTTTACGTCAATAAACCCATTGGCACCCGCCTCCGGTTAGAACACCACCCTTAGGTCATCATATATTTATAATTCAGTTCATAAATGCCAACCACCGATAAATACCATAAAAGAGACCCCCTGGATTTGTCCTCTTCGGATACCCAACTTCATGAAATATGTCCCGATATTAAAATGGTTAACTTCTAGGTCGATTCGCCAACAGGACTTCCCAGAATTCTCCTAATTAGTATGCATTCTATTAAATATGTTGGAATACAGAAACGAAGTAATTAAACTGTAAGTAAAGGAAGAAAGCGTCTGGAGGACGGTAGGTGGCTTTAGGCGGCTAGTTTTATTGAATAGTATAATCGGTGGGGCGAATTATAAATGATTAAAATGAGTGGCATTATGATAACTAAATAAGCTAACATAATTGGCAGATATAGGATAGGATAAAATGCCCGTCGGGACATATTTTTTAACAAGGTGATAGCAATCAGGGGATGTCACAAATAGGTTTACTGGCTCGGATGGGAGAGAGGGGCATAACGGGTATATTGTATCATAAATAAACGTAACTGAGCTAAGGAGGTAAGAGAACTAAGTGCCCCTCGTTTTATGCGCTGGGCCACTCCTATAAAGGAGAACCGTATACGCGGATGGCGTAGGATGGGATGGCCGTCTGACAGTCATTAAGTAAATAGTAGGCAGATAAATAGGTTAAGAGCATATCAGTTATGTCAGTTGTTTCTATCGACGGCATGGGGGTGTTGGAAGTCACCTGGGATTGTCAGGGGAGTTTACGGGGCAGTATCAGGTCAAAGTTAATTGACCAGGGTGACAGCCCATCTCAATAACTATGCCAATTATCAGAACCAATCTACTCTCAAAAAATCACCTAATCTGCTCCATTGGCCTTCCACATTATTTTAGTGTACACCGGCTTCACAACAAACTCGAAGCAATGCTCCTACACATCAGTAAATACTTAAATGACCGGGTGACTATTTTGATTGTTTTCATCAACAACTCTGATTTGGTTCTCACGATTCTTAACGAAAACAGGATCGAAGGGGTCGGTGATGAAGAGGTCGATTATTTCACCCGATGCAGAACGACCTGTGTTAGCGAATATGTGGAAGAGCAACTCAACACCTACTTCGGCTACCTCAAGTCCTTTGTAATCGGGGCCGAGTCGTACACTGACTTGGGCGAAGGCCACGGTGATAGGGCGGCAATGCCTCTGAAATTAGTGTGGACCAATTCGATAAAGTCATCGCCGAGTTCAGCGCCAATTTCCGCGGCAGGTTGGCCAACATCAATGCGGTAGCAATCTGAAACTTCTCCAACTTGGAAAACAATATCCACATTTTGCATAATGTTCTGGGGCAACTGAATCTGTCTTATAAAGGACTATACCCCCTTATTGATCGTCGCTTTACCAAACAAAACGGTCGCGGGCCCCGGAGCCAGCCGGCCTAATCAACGGCCCGTTGGTATTCAAAATGTCATGGCTGAGATCAAAAAATAAAAATCCAATTTCTAAATGGCTGGGATGAACCATCTGGTTTTATTCTATTCTATTTTAGTTTTATAGGTATATATAATTTATGACGCCCTTGGTTCCATACAAAACATTGGGTCTGTTTCTAGAGGTATTTTACACCAGGATGCTTATGTGGTTTTAGCCTTACTAAATGGAAGCGCAGTATTTCCGTTGGGGACCATATTATGCAGGGAAACTATGTGCACATAAGTGTTTCTTTTCACTCGACATTATCCATCGGAGTTTTACCATTTTTGACGGAAATTTAAGGTTCTGTGCTTGTCCGAAAAAAATAGAAAAAACCATGCCAGATATTTTTGAAAACCTAGAAATTCTATAAAATTATTTCCCCAATATGCACGTCAGCTTAGTAAGATTATGTTGTCATATCGTCTAGTTCTACATAGAATACTGACTATTAAATGATGCATTCGTAAGCCGAAAGCTTACTAATATCCCTCCCCAAGCCATATCTTTTAGATCGCACCGACGTGGGCCATAGTCACTAAGTAGTACGCCGTTCCTTTCCAATAATTGAAGTTGAATACAAAATCAAGGATGAATTGGTCATCCAATGGATTTTCTGGCCATGTCGCGCGGGAGATTAGTAATGGACCCCATCGATTAATAATACCTAAACACAATGTGTTTGCATACGCAATCGACCACCTTGATTTAGTGGTACGAATGGGTGTGAGACCAAGATTATCATCATCTGGAACGCTACACTCTACCCTATAGGCCGTCCTATCATGATGAGCCCTGTAGCCTGTCTCTGTACAATGCGTATAAAAACATGGTCGCCCGTCTTCCAGAAATCAACCAATATATTCGCCATCACTTTTCACCAGTCTTCAACTACATCCGAAATACTTTACCTACTACACCCTTTCATCTCCCTGCTCTAAGTCGTACGCAACCATGTCTTCGTCCACTTCCAAAGCCCCCATTACTCTCTACACCGCCGGTAAGTTTGTAGGGATGATATCCCCGTCGTAGTTCGATTTTAGCAAATGCAATCGACCCTCTCTTATCAAGGTGCCCGTGCCAGACTACAGGTACTTGTATCCGCTCTGGCCACAGTTGGGAGTAATATACTATTCCATTATAACCAATTGCTAATGCTGAGCCCCAATCGCATCTTCTGCGTGGAATTTATCCTTGCTATTCCTAAAACCATGCAGCCACCCCCAATGGATGGAAGGTGACCATCGCCCTGGAAGAGCTCGGAATCCCCTATGAGCTCAAATCCCTTGACATTAGTACCAACGTGCAGAAAGAGGAGTGGTTCCTCAAGATCAACCCCAACGGACGCATTCCCGCCATTATTGATCACAAGCACGGCGACTTCCCCATCTTTGAGTCTGGGGCCATTCTGCTCTGGTTGGGTGAACACTACGACCCGGAGCACAAGCTGTGGCCCGCTGACCCTAAACTCCAGTCCGAAGTGACCCAGTGGATCATGTTTCAGATGGGCGGAATTGGACCCATGCAGGGTCAGGCCGGTCATTTCCGACGCTCCGCACCCGAAGTAAACGAATACGGCATCACCCGCTACACCAATGAGACCCGCCGCCTGTACGGTGTGCTCGAGCGGCGCCTGGCTAACCAGGACTACTTGGTCAACAACCAGTACAGTTTGGCCGATATCATCAACTTTAGCTGGGTTGCGTGCCACGGGTACGCTGAAATTGATATTTCGGACCTACCAAATGTTCAGGCGTGGATGAAGCGCATCCTGGCCCGCCCTGCCGTACCCAAGGGTATGCGCAGCCCGGGATCGCCCATGGTCGAGGAAATCCTCAAGAAGGCCAATGTGGCTTAAAGGGCGTGTATCTTTGAATCGTAAATTGTAAACCCGTGTTTTACTTATAACCCAGTGGTTTGACCCAAACTGATAGGCGGCCTTAGAATAGTAATACTATAGCTTAACCGAATAAAGCAGTGTCACATATACAATTGTAATGTTTTAGGAGGCGAGGAAAGAACGGGCCATATATTCCGACTGATAAGCACGGAACTGAAATATCCATTACCAAGAATATTGATAGGGTAGCCTTTTGCTGAATAGAAATGGGGTTGAGTGGATGTAATAGGAACGATTTATTGGCAAGAGAGATATACCTTGTGGAGCAGATGGAGGATGGGTCTAGTGCTACAGGCAGCAACAGCCAGTAGGGCGGCTTTAATCTGGGTGAAATTCGGCCCATTTGTATAAAGTTTTTAATTATATATGTATAGGAAAATAGGCGAGGGATTCATTTTTAACCCATAATATTTGCCTCATCCAACGGATTTTTCGTTATACAGCCTAGTTAAATATCTCCTTTATGTATTTGTGGGTATTTTTTAAGACTGATGCCCAAACGGTTCCTTCACTAATTTGGCATGGTTTGTAATACGAATATCTGGATATCTGGCTTGGAGACTATAAATGGAGTCAGGTGTAGATAGCCACACTCCCAATTCCTGGAGATTAGGTAATCGCGAAACTATTTGCTGCAGTACTATTGGATCGCAGGTGATTTGCCTGATGCACAGAGTGGCGATGTTGGGATTGTAGAACATCCGAGATAATCGTTCAAGATCCCCCCCATCAAGCAAAAAATCCGCGTATAAGAAGCTCAGCCGATGGCAACCTGATAGTAGTGCGGAGAAAGTTAAGTCACCGTCAAAACATTCCCCGAATTTGACTATACAGAGACTAGGAAAATTGGTAGCGATGAGTTGGGGCAGGTTGCTACCCAAGGAGCATCTGTAAAGACCAAGAAATATAATGTTTGGCCAGAGCTGATCAAACAGTTGTAATAGGCCGCCCCAAACTTCCGGGTCGGTTTGAACCTGGTACCTTGGTTGTGTAAAACTAAGCGATAGGCGTCTCAGTAAAGGATAGTCAGTGGCTAGGATGGTGCCCAGATGGTCTACATTAGTGACTTGTCGTCCACATTCAAGAGTGAGAGACACGAGATTGCAAAAGGTAGGAACCGGAGAGTGGAAAAGCGAAGCGACATCCCATGGCCCACCTGTTAGTCGAAGGTGGGATACAAGGAAGAAGTCATTCACCAACATTTGGCACAATTGATTGTCCACGTCGATCAGATTGAGATCCAGGCGCCTCAACCCAGTAAAGGGCTCCAGAATTACCCGGACAATATCAGTATTAACTTGACTGTCTCGCCAGGGGTAGAGTCGGAGCACCCGAACTGAGCTCAGATGATGCCTTATTTCAGCCGGCCAGGTTCCATCGACGAGTCCCTGGCTGAACTCACCAAGGTTGACAATATCCGGTGTAAACGCCAAGGTCAGCATTCGGGGCGGTTGCATGAGCTGGCCTAGATAGTGGGGAACGATATTCCAATACAACAGACTTTGTATATCAATGTGCAGATGGCTGACTGGGCAGGACGAGGCCGCCACATTCTGAAAGTCGCTTTGGAATAAATGCCGAAGTAAACCGAAGCCGGCGTCAATTTTTAAGTATAGTCGCCGAATAAAAGGGTGGTGGCGGTTAATGAACAACGTGTATAGATCAGTCAACTCCCGATCATTGCTGAATCCAAATGAAAGTGAGCAGAAGGGCATCACCCGGTTGCGGAGAAGGGGGCAAACGGCCGCTAGATGGAGCTGGTCGCGGTTGTCGAGGTGGCGGATGACACCCTGTCCTAGGTGACTGTTGCCCAGGTCGAATAATCCGAGCAGAAGCGTGAGGCCCGGACCAGTAGGACTAGTTGCGAGATATTTAGATCGACTAATAGTTAGAGAAGTCCCCATTGTGATAGTCACAGCTGACGGTTTGTGTTTACCGCCGTGGCTAAAGTAGAAAAGTGATAGAGTGATAGGAAGTATTGATTCAGTGTCGCTGACTAGGGGGTGGGCTTATATAGCTGCTTTCAATGGTATTGGTAACAAGGCCCTTTTCCAAGTATTTCCCATCCGATATATACTAACAGCTATCCAGCCTTGCAGTTTCTACACTGAATCATACATTCGGCACCGCACCCACTGGGCCAAATGAGACCTCTCACCACACTGGACATGCATACTTGTCTCCCCCCAGACGTGATGAGCCTGCTAGTCCATACCCAGGTTACCTTTAATAACCATCTACCACCCGCCGCCGCCCGGATATCAGTGCTCTATATTGCCGATAGGCTTCTGAATGTGAATGGGAGCATATGATCACTTCTAAACCGTACAACTACATTGTAATTATTATCGATTGGACAAAGCCGACGCCTTGAGTGAGTTATCATATTATTTATTACAGACTTCCCTAAATGTTTTAAATTATCAATCTTGCTTACTATCAGCTACGCTATTAATAATTAGGGGCATATTCCTTTCGAAAAATAGTTATGAACCATTCCTCATCACATATCGACGATCTACACTATTGGTTTAAATAACCTCGAGATAACGCGAGAGCTCCCAGCTGGTAATCGCCTGTTCAAACTGACGCCATTCGTGGATGCGAGTCTGCACATAATGCTCGACGAAGGCATCCCCCAAGACCTGCCGGGCAATGGATCCCGGCTCCTGCATGGCTTTGATAGCCTCCGACAAGTTGCGACTTAAACGGACGCCCTTGGGGTGCTCGGGGTTTACTTGCCCGGTCACCACCACCTGGGGGCTACCTGCGCCCGACATGGTCTTGACGGGTGATTCGTAGCTAACGTTGATGACGGTGGGGATTTGGCCCCCCGTCGGGTCAATGGCGCCCAGTCCCCCCACCGGCAACCGGTGGAGACCATTTTTAATTCCCCACAGACCGCAGCCGAAACAGGCGGCCGCAACCAGATGGGTATTTACGTCCGCCCCCGGGACCCTCAGTTCCAACCGGCTGGACTGGCCCCGTCGCCGCCAGGTGCGAAGCTGTTCTTCGGTTAACGCCTCACCGGGTGCCATCGCCGCGGATTGTTCCGCCTCCGACGGGGCCCCGCGCGTAGCGGTTGCACTGGACGGGTCCGCGGTATTCTCGGCCCGGGGGCGCATGGGGATAATCACCCGAACCGCGGCCGCCCGCTGTTGGTTAGCCCAACTGACAAACACTGGGGCCCAATAGTTTTCCACCAGACGTTTGTAGCTGTTGACCGTGGGAGCCAAAATGGCCAAGATACTGGGTAAGCCGACGAGGAGGCCGGTAATGAAGGCGGACATGGTATCACTCATACCTATGGCGCGGTAAGGGTCCTCGGGGGTGGGCCCGGCGAGGGGATCAAAAAAGGCGTTGGCGCCCGTCGCAAGGTGGCGAATTGACATGTGCATGTGGCCCGAGCAGCCGGGAATATTGGGGACGGGCTTGGCCATAAAGGACGCGATCATCCCATGGGTGAGAGCAACCTGCTTGACGGTCATTTTAAACATGGCGGCGCGGTCCGCGAGGTCCATGGCGTTGGTGTACTGTAGAGCGCACTCATAAACACCGGGCCCTATTCGATGGTGGGTTCGAGGTTGGAGGAAGAACATTAGTGCAGGTTAGTTGGTCTAGGGTTAGACCAGGATCAGTCTAGAGGGTTAAAAGGTTCCCCACATTGATATTCCAGGGGCATGTCACTAAGTGCTTAGCCCAACTATGCTGCACGAAAGAAATACTAGTACATGGAGTCGATGTCATTAGAACAGTACTCAACCTACCTAGTTCGGTGTGCATGGCCTCAATGGGGATTCCCATTTGGTCGCATTTCTCCGTAATATCGTTGAAGTACGCCTTTTCCGCAAACGGCCGCATTACCGAGAAGCAGAACTTCCCCGGGGTGATGTGCTCCAGCTTACTCCCCTCCTTCTCGGCCAAGGATTGGGGGGTTTCACGGAAATTAAAATACTCCAACTCAATTCCGCAGAGGGGCTCCAGGCCTAATTCGGCATACTCGCGCATGACTTTCGCCAACACCGTTCGCGGGCACACGGGAATGGAGCGCCCGGCCCGGTCGGCGATACGTAGTAAGAAAAACGGCATATTGTCTTCGAGCGGTAGCCGACGGAACGAGCGGGTATCCAACCGGGCCCATACGTCACCGAAGCCTTCCTCGGCATTGCCAAAGGGGGTCGGCACGGTGTAGGGCATGTCCATGACGTCCCAGCCGAACAGGATGGGGATAAAGTCGAATCCGTCTTCGAATGATGAAAGGACCTTTTCCTTGAGGAATGTTTTGCACCGGAACACACCGTCAATATCGATCATGGCGACCTTGACGCGGGCGTCATGGCGGAGGAGGTCATGCATCTGGTCAAACGTGAGTTCGGGGCCCGAGCAACTGTACACCCCCTGGCCAGTGGGGAGCCCCGCGCTCGGCAGCGTAGGGTGGGCCGAGGAGGTCGGAGCGGAGCCCGGGGCGTGGGTAGGGGCAGAGGGGGTTACGGGGGATGTAAGCATAGTGGCAGGCACGAAATGTTGCCGGGAGGGTGGTCGGTTGACGGAAGCGGTAGGGAAGAAAGGCCTGAGGGCAGAAACCGAGTCAGCTAGTAGGTGATGTAGCCAGGCCGAAGAGGGCTGATGCAAAGTTGAAATCAGAGCGGAACCACGGCAAGATTAAATAAGTGAGTTATATGAGCTGAATATAGACGGGTGACAGTCCGCCGCCTATATATAGGCAAAGCTTAGTCGGGAGCAGGTCATGCCAGGGGGGAGGGCATGCGCAGTCTCTATTATCGGGGTAGGAGAGAGTAGTTTGGCTGCTCTGTAGTATGGGCGTAAGCCGTTCTCGTTATTAATATAGCGAATACCCATTATCAGATCTCAATGAAGACCGCACATTCCACGGCGGGCCGTTTACACTGCCATTTCCCCTCAACATGCATGGCCAAGTAACTCGACCGTGAACCATGCTACAATGCACCACTAAGCATGGCATGGATGATTCATCTGGTCGCCGAACAAGAGGAGGGGTTGGCTAAGGATAGTTTTGCGGAAGAATGGTGAGGACACGGCATTGGGCGGTTTGTTCGGCCAACCCGCTATGTTCCTCCCCATTTGCATGAGTCATTCAAATTCTAAATAATCGGCGCCGGATTAGCCCCTGCTCCCCGGTGCCTGATGGTCGCTAAAGAGACAGTTAAACAGCTGTTTAATAAAAAAAGTGTTATATTGAAGGGGGTTTTCTCGGCTGAAAAAATGTGGCCTGTCGGGTCCCCCGGTTAGATTTCAAGCACAATCGTATGCGATTGCGACTGACTGTCTCCCGCATCAAGTGCGCACCAAATGGCTGTGTTGACTGTCGGATGGTGACGTCAGGAAACCAGTCTGGAACCGGCTGCCTCGATATGGGTAAAGTTCAGCTTGGTTGTATAAGGGTTTAGCCGATATGTGTATGGGAAAATTGGTGGGATGTTTATTTTCAACCAGTAGTACTTTACTTGCCTCATCAAATGGATTTTTCGTTATACAGCCTTGTTGAACTACTCCCATATGTATATCCCAGACTACGTCCCCTCAGTTAGGTCGCTTCGGGTGCCACTACATTCCCCCATCACTAGTTGTATAAGCAGTCTGCCCTACAGTGTAGAAATCGGACACACCATATTATACTATTCTCTTCAGAGCACACTGGTCCAGGAAATAGTGATCACATTTTCCCTTTTCTTTCAGCCAGCTGGCTTGCTCTCTTAACCTCCCTTTGACATTCCCAATCACCAGGGTAACCCCGTGTAAAATTAAGCAGAATAGGGAAGATCATGTGCTAAGCGGCTGCTACTAGAGCTGTTTCCACCCACCTACGGTGAACGGTCACGGCAATTAAACATTCCCTCTCGTATTCCTTGCATATTTAATGGGTTGGCCCCTGTTGGTTCCACCACCTTCTCTCCAATCTTGTTCAACCCTGTCCAGATGCTCTGTGGATAGTATGAGCAGACTATTCTATTTTTCCTATCCATTGGCACCCTATATACGTGTCTGTAAACCATATAATTGGGTATCTCCGAGGTTGCTTCCATTGGGGAATATTACACCATCCATTCCAGGGCCAGTTCTATTTATTTAAAATCGCGAATTTTAGGAGGTTAATCAAGATAATTAAGCAATAGATCCTCAACCCGCAAACGCCATTTTTTTTTATTGCTTAGATAAATAACCAGAATATTGGGAAGGATTTACTAGGGAACGATGACGACAGGATAAGTATGGCAGTGTATTGAGTCCAAATGACTGGACCGTTAAGTAGTGCCTCCCCAGCCTAATGGGATATATTCAAATAGGTCTTTTTCAGTTTAAACTACCCTGGGGCTAGGAAATGTTTAGGTAGTACAGCCCCCAGCCTACCTAGCTGGGTGTGCAACCCAAGCTGGCCAATATGCTGCCTGTATTATTGGGCGGCATTTTACAGAGAATAGCGACTACGCTGGCCGTGTATTCTTCACTTTCCCCGCCCATCCCAGTTATTGTGAACCGGCGTGCCAGATTGGTTGAACCTGTGTATAGAACCGGTGATAAGGTTACTCCACGGTAGGAGTCGAGGGTGAACCCTGCCAACGCTTTCCTCTGCCATTGTACCCATGCTACCCTGGTGGTTAAGAGGGCTTAGATCATGGGGCCTGTCTCCCTTGCCTGCCTGCCTTTTCTTCCCTGATGGTTTCCGTCACTCTAACGGCGGTGGTTTCCCGACGCCATTTTTCTCACCAGCCACAGTAGCCTTCCTTTGGGAATCCTAAGAATTAGAAGGGAAGACATGGCCTTGTCTTCCATTGAGGTATCGTACATTGGGGATTATGAGTGAAATGGGTGGTGGAAGCCGCCCGATTTGGCACTTATTCGAAAAGGGCATTGTTTCCACCCAATGTATCGGTAACCACAGTATAAATACCTATCAATTCTCCTGCTGATGATCGCCGTATCTTTAATAATCTTTTAATACCGGATTCTCGGTAATAATCATACTCACTCTTATTTGTCCGTAATTGCCCGACTACTGCTTCCTTTAACCTAATAGCATAGTTACTATACCCTCCATCTATTCAGTGACCGTTCCATAGCCGGGTAGTTTACAACCTCCCCCCCCTTTTCTGTACCAATACTCTTCACATTTCTTGTAACCATGTCTACCAATTTCATGAGTCAGCCACGGGGTTTGGACTGGCTACGCTACCTCGTATTGTCCCTTACAGGCCTCCACCTTATATACGTCATCCTCTATGTGGCTGGTAACTTTCTCAATCCCCATATTGCCCCGGTAGTCGTCGGTCTACTCCGGGTCGGTGCCATTCTGTTCTTCTTGATCGGGGTCTACCACCGCCAACCCGTTATTGTCCTCATCTACTTGGGCTTTCTGATCCTTAACACATTGGCCACGGTGGTATTTGCCCTGGTAAATTTGCGGGCGCTCCGGGACCCCGACATGGGCGAAATCATTTGCGACAGCGGGGACATGCCCGGATTTACGGCGTTCCAATGCGACGGTATGGGGGCCCTCGTTCTGAAAGTATTTTGGATCCTACGGATCATTGAGTGGGCCTGGGCTGGTATCCTTATGATACTGCTCGTCGTTTACTATTGTCAAATCGTCGCCATGCCAAGGGAACGGATCAAATCCACCGCCTCCATGGAAATTCCTCTGACCCAGTCGCGTCAAAGCAGCGGGCTCACCGCAATCGAAGTCAAGTCGTATCCTTGATCCCCACCATCATTCGGTGGTCTTACCCACCGATGTCTTGTTATTACACATGTATTTCTTTATTTATACTCATATATCTTTAAACTTGTTTGTCAACTAGGCGCGCATTGCCCGTAAAAAAAAAACAAGTCCGCCCCGGAAATAAATCTAGCACTGGCCAGTTTTTTCAAGCGATACAGGGTCTATCAAAATGTAAAATAAATATACTATTAAAAAGGATATCTGAAAGCCTTAGCCTCCCATTTACAGGATCTCCAGATACCGCTTGACCTCCCAGTTCGTCACGGCATTCTCCCAGGCCTGCCATTCGTGCTCCCGGGTTAGAGCGTAGTGATCTACAAATTCGTCTCCGAGCACTTGCCGGGCGATCGACTGGGGCTCCTGCATAACCCGGACCGCCTCCTGGAGGGTGCGACTGAGTTTGAGGCCCCGCGGATAGGCAAGGTTCTCCTCACCCGTTACCTCCACTTTACCCTCGGCATCGGAGGCCGTCGACATACGAATGACGGTGGGAATGCGGCCCTGAGCCGGGTCCAGGGTTCCCAGCGCCGGGACCGGCAGTCGGTCGAGCTGGTTTTTGATTCCCCATAGCCCACACGCGAGACAGGCCGCAATGGCCAGGTGGGTATTGATATCCGAGCCCGATACCCGCATTTCCAGACGGGTAGAGGCGCCCTCTTCTAAGAGTCGAGCCCGTTCGTCGTCCTGGTCCGCCATGGCGGCCCATTGATCGGCGGGGGGGAGGTCGGCTCCGATGGCCCGAATGGACGCAGTGCGGCATTCCTTGCCCCAGTTAATATACACCGGGGCCCAGTAGTTCTCGACTAGACGCTTGTAGCTATTGACCGTGGGGGCCAGGAGGGCCAAAACACTAGGGAGGCCGACTAGAAGTCCAGTGAGGAAGCTGGCCATGGTGCTGCTCATTCCACGCATGCGGTATGGGTCAGTCGCCTCGGAAGGACCCGCGGATGGATCGAAGAATAGGTTGTTTTTCTGTGAATCGCGAATGGAGAAGTGCAAATGGCCGGAGCAGCCTGGGAGCGTTTGGTCGGGCTTAGCCATAAAGGAGGCGATGATGCCGTGTTTGAGTCCCACCTGTTTGACGATGGTTTTGAATAAAACCGCTCGGTCGGCCATTTCAAGTGCCGGTGCGTATTTGAGGGCGGCTTCATAGACGCCGGGACCTAGGGGGTTGTTTAGATTATTGGTGATAATGCAATATATATATATATAAAGGCATATGTGAATACGGTTAGATGCCCGTGATGAGAGCTTTTCAAGGCCGTTTCAACCGTAATTAGCCCACACATGGTTCGGCTAAGCAATGGAGTACTCTAAATATGTCACTTTAGGACCCACCTGTCTCGGTGTGTAGACCCTCGATGGGCACCCGAATCTCTCTGCACTGGGTGAAGATGTCCGTAAAGAAGTCCTTCTCCAATGCAGGCCGAAGCAGCGAATAGCCGAACATGCCGGGCGTAATGGGGGACAATCCGACCCCCTGCTTCGTCTCCAACGAAGCGGGAGTCTCTTTGTAGTTAAAGAACTCGAACTCCGCTCCACAGAGGGGTTCTAAACCCAGGGCTTCGTACTCCCCGACGATCCGGGCCAACAGGGAACGCGGGCAGGCGGCTAGTGGATGGTGGTTACGGTCGTAGAAGCGCAATAGGAAGAACGGGAGGTTGTCCTCCAATGGGAGACGACGGTAGGTGGACAGATCGATTTTGGCGATGATGTCACTGAACCCATTGGCATCATTCGAAATGGTGGTTGGGGTGGTGTACGCCTTGTCGTGCATATCCCAGCCGAAAATGACGCTGCAAAAACCTAGTAAGAGACCACAGGGTCAGGGCCGTTACGAGTAACATGAGGGGAAGACAGGGGCCCGGTGAATTAAGGGGCGGGGAAGATGTAATGGTCAGAATTACCGTTAGTGACTGGTAAAACAAGGCCAGGCCAAATAATCGACTGGTGCCAATGGCAAGAAGGGATGTACCATTGACTGATTAATCACCAATGTCCGTTCAGCAATATATTGATGACGAGGATTTGGAAAGTGATCTCTACCACTACACCCTGTAACCCCTTCAATGTCCATTGATTGGTCTAGCGGCGGACCGAAGGGCATCGGAGAACAATAGATATACCAATACGAACAAGGCACTGCCATCTCCCATAAAAGGCGGGTCTCTACTACATTTCCCCCGCCATAAGCTCGCCCCGCGTAGGCAGCTGCTACTCGAAATATGCTTAGGGCGTGGGGGAAGGGGCAAAATTTAGGGAAATGGGGAAACGGAATGAGCCGAACGCGGACGAAAATGCGAAGAGACTTACCAAAACCGCTTTTGAGACTCGAGAAGAACTTAGACTTGAGTATCACTTTGCCCCGCAGAATACCGTCGATATCAACTCCGGCAACTTTAACCCGGTCGTCGAGCTCAAGCTCACGGGTCAGGGTGGGCAGGTCGAAGATGGGCTGGGGGCTTTGGGTCTGCGACATGGTGTGGAATAGGGAATGGGAATCACGTAGGGGGAAATGTGAATAAATGAGTAGGGGAGGAACCAGACCAAAAGCAGTGACAAAAGGATATGCAACAAGAAAAGACTGTAAATAAATACGACAACTACGGTGCGAAGAGGGCAGGCGAGTGGTTTAAAAACGGATAAATCGCCTCTCTTTAGACTTCGAGACTGTAACCAAAATTCATACTCTTGTCTTCTCTTTTCGCTGCTCGTGACTTGGGCAAATACTCAAGGGACAGGGTCACTAACGCAGGAGATTTGGGGGATAGCTCTACTGACCAGTTGGTGGACAGTGGCTGTGTGGAGATTCTGCTACCGTACGGACTTCCCACGCCCTGTGAAACAGTGTGATCCCTACTACATCGACGGCAGACGGTTCTTAGAGGCTACCCAAGACTCAGAAACTAATATCAAAATCAGAGTAAATTTATTGCTCAAAGTAAAAGTAATCGATAAAATGGAATTAAATGCAATGACAATGGTCACGAGTTAAGCCAAGGGGCACCCAGTTTTAAAATGGTCCAAGTTTCATGAAACTCGACGTGGGCAGGCAGAGGGGGAGTAGTAATAGTCAATAAAATAATTTATGAGTAGATAATTGTAATAGGAGTAGTTTGCACAAATAGAAAAGGCACTTCCAATCTGGCGGCTGATATTGGACGGCAGCGTTGTCAAATAAAAAATAACCCAAAAAACAAAAATGTAATTAGTCAGTCCCAAATTAGTAAGACGATCTGATGGGCCGGATGGGCACGTACGACTTCTGGGGTTTGGTGGTACAGTTGTAGTTGTCCGTCACCGAATTGAACAATGCGTTACAGCTGTTGATCATGACGGCCAGATCGGCTTCCTGTTTACGCACGGCCTTTTCATCGTACTTCATGCACTGGATGAAGCTGAGCGGGATGGGCGTCGGTACAGTCAGCTGGCGGTGGTGCAGGTTGTCCGGCATTTCCGTACGCTTGGTTCGATTCAGGTTAATGACTCCCCAGGTTTCCCGGTAGTTCTGGCCACCGATGTTGAGCACATAATGGTTGGTGGCATCGGGTTGTTGGACGGCATCGGGCTGCTGCTGGGCGGCTTCGGGCAGTTCCACTACGTAGCCGCGGGGGAGGTGAATACGGCGACGGCGGCGGCTGGCCACGTCACTGGTGTCAGCCCCACTCGCGTCGTCACTGGTGACAGGGACGGCAGTGGAAGTGTCCGTGGTCGTGGTCGTGGTCGTAGTAGTGTCGTCCGCGCGGGCGGGCGAGCTGCCGGCAATTCCGGTTCCCTGGACATTGGAGCTGTCCGAGTAGATGTAGCAATAGCCGGAGTTGCGCGTGTCCATGACGTCGCGAACGCTAACATTGAATCCGGGAATGGCATCATCGAGACTGACCGCCGAGCCATCAGCGTTATTACCCCCGTAGGCCAGACGGGTGTTGGCATTCTTTTGCTGCCACTCGGCCCACAGCTTGTCGAGGAAGGTGTGGTGGAGCCAGAAAATGGGATCGTTGGGGCTGGCCATATCGAACATGTCACCGCCAATGAACGCGTGGACGATACCGTGGGGGCCCCGCTCCAAAGTGTTCCAGAACGTGACGTAGTCGTCGTTGTCCCGGGCATTTTGCTCCAGGTATTCCGGAGGGAAGACCGACCCCATCGAGGTGCCTTGGTTCCACGCCCGGCGGAGACAATGCAGGTCGGTACCGTTCAGATTATACTGCGCCTGCCAGCCACTGAAGGAACCATCCAGGACGCACTGGCCCTCACCGCCACTGTGACCGTAGTCGTTCCAGACGGGGCTGTTGGACGGAGTTTGGGAATCGATACTCCAGTCCCAGTAAGCCAGAATCACCGAAGGATCGACTTTTTGTAATTCACGCTCGAAATTGCGAATGTACTCGCGATGGAAAGGGAAGAACAGAGGCCAGGTGTGGGTGGTCGGGGCCTGATCCAGGTGAATTTTGACAATGGAATCATAAATGGTAGGCTTAGGGCCGGAGTGAATGCTCCGTACG
Source organism: Dimargaris cristalligena (assembly GCA_027576995.1). Classification (NCBI taxonomy): domain Eukaryota; kingdom Fungi; phylum Kickxellomycota; class Dimargaritomycetes; order Dimargaritales; family Dimargaritaceae; genus Dimargaris; species Dimargaris cristalligena. The sequence goes on from JANBQC010000353.1 coordinate 17,666, forward strand.
GCATTGATGTAAGCGGTGCGCTCACGACCACTCAGCTGGCGCCATTCTTTGCGCTCGCGCAGACGGCCACAACCTTGGGCCGAAACATGGGGCACGGTAATAAGGGCAGACACACCGACAGCAAGGGCGATCAAAAGGGCCTTCATCGTAAATTACAGTTGGGACGCGAAAGGGTGGGCGGAGTTTGAAATTTGGGGGCTGGGTTGATGTGGTTTTTTTTTGGAGAGGAGGCGGTACGGACGGTTTGTTGGGCAGAGACGCTGAATCGAAAATGGACTTCGAAATAATTGACTTTAAAAATAAAAAGGGGGTTATTTACGTAGCTGGATTGGAGGAAGTGCAGAACGGCTTGAGAAAAATACAATTATAAAATCATGCGGCGACTAAGGTGACAATAAGATATATTCGGGAATAGAATATAGGGAATGTTGCGTCACTGTTGGGGATCAAAAACGGGGTCGACCGAGGGGAAAGAGTTAGACGTAAGAGAGTGTAGAATGTTTGATTGAGCAAGCATAACACGAAGAGCGGAGAATGATCTAAAAGAGGGAATTCGGGGAAGGGAGGGAGGGAGAGAGAGAGATAGAGAGATGTCAAGCCTCTAGACCATAGGAAATACGGGAATATATTGACGGATCAAAACTAAAAGGATGTAAAGATGCGTCCTGCCTTGTAGAAGCCAATTCCGTGACCGCCGGGAGTGCGTTCATTTATATTGACGCGATCCAATTATCCATCACGCCAATTGCTAGTGTGGGCAATCGAGACTTCAGGAGAGGAGGTCTCTCTCTCCATACCAAACCGGTCATAATAATCCTTCTTGGGCTTTAGGTCCCCACCCGGCCGCCAGTTCCTCAGGGTGCCTGGTTACTGTCTCGGAATGCACTCCGCAACTTTCGTTGTTCTTCCGCTGCTTCAATGATTTGATGACAAGGAGAATCCTCCCCTATCCCCACTGTCAGTCAAACACCCGCACAGGGACAAGATCCATTTTGGCAGTGCACTAAGACTGGCAGGAGCCAACTCAAACCCGCCTGTCTCGCCCAGTATGAATCATTGTTCCAGATGCTCCCCCCTATATTCCTATCCTTCTTTTTTGATTATTTATATATGTATTTTTTTATAGAGAGAACTCTACCCTAGTCCGACGTACTACCATCCTTTCCGCCATGCAGAAACGAGTGGCGGTCAGGTCGTAAATCGCCCCACAGGCGGCGGGGGAGGGGAACATTGGTACATCCCCCTTCACCAAGTGGTGGATATTTTTATAGAACCTCACTGAGCCCGCTTGGCCTCCATATAGTCCGGGTATGCATGCGGAGTAGTATTCCCCCTGGGCCTTCCGCATTAACCTCCCCTCTTCCCTCTCTCCCAATCCAGCCTGACTTATCCTGGTTGGGCTTACACTCTATTCCTTGCCCAATGCATAGGCAATAACCAATGGCTGGAGAAAGGCAGTGGTGTGGAAGGCCATCTATTAACCCCCGGTCGATTCGATAGAGGACCGTCACAGATGCATGTACCACTGTTTAATAGAGCGCCCAGTCCAGCCTTTGCTCAGTGCCTCCATTTCTCACCAATTCTACTCCCACCCCCTCCTCCCCAACTGAATTGGAAGAGAGAGAGAGAGGGGGGGCGGAGAGTCAGCGCTTGGCCTGGACGCCAACCCCATTGCGGCTGAATGAAAATGATGGCCAAAGTAGCGTGTCTAATTTTAGCTGCACCGGTTTAAGTCAGGTACCGCTTTGCCCGGGTCAGACAAAGCCCCAATGTGAGGCTATGATTAGAATTTGCATTACTTACTGGACGGTGGCACCCTAATTGCAGTCCAGATATACGGAGGAAATGCTATTGTTATACGGAGTCCTAAATTAGACAATTCACTGCACTATTCTCCTGGAAAACGTTACTCACGTTATGGCTAAGTCCCCCCTGATAAATCAAGTCCGCTTAAATGAAAAGGTGGACTTGTCCAGTGGCAGATAAAGCCTCTCCGGATACAGCTACGTATTCGGCCTCGGCTAAGATATACTCCCAGCGGGGATCTTTATGACGCACCGGTTTAGTGGAATCTGAGGCATTTTTGCTGGGCCCTAGCGTATAGAGCTATTGCGGCCTTCGGTTTCCGAACTCCAGTCTGTTAACGGCCGTGGTTCGGTTCCAAGTGTTCTCGTAAGCCGTACTTGCCAAAAGGCCATCCGTATCAGCCCAAACAAGCTCAAACCGGCAATTGCATTTCCGCCCGACTAACTTGGTAGGCATGCAGTCCAAGTCGGCCATTTCCGACCACGGGTAAATGATTTATCCAACCAATTCCACCCCTTTACCAATATTTCCACCGGACCAGCCAGTCACCTTGCGGGGATTGGCCGGCCGCAGTTATGTTGCCGCTATAGGGATTACCTGTGCATGTGGATTGAGTGAATAATGGCAAATACATCCTAGGTATAGTAATGAATTTACAGTCGGCGGTTTTCTGCTTGAAGCTACTCAATCGTCCATCAAGAACAAAAGCACCGTTTGCGCTACCGGCATGTTGAGGTAGACCTGTATTGATACCTACAACTTTGCTGTATTCGTCTACTTGAAAGTGCGGTTAGACACAGAATGTCTTCTAGATGCCACGTCTATGTTGACGTATGTCTAATACAGCGGGGTACATCTCCTCCCATAGCCAATGTCCCATGTAATCATGTCTACTTGGGGTCCCGCATAACCTTCCCCAATTCAACGATCCTAGAGATACTGGTTATGGATACAATTGGGATGGTCTGGCCCACATGGGCACCAATCGTCTCCACCCAACTCAAGGATTACCTTAGTGCCCTAGCGGCCCAAAAGTCCAAGCGTAGACTGGTCAATACCTCTGTTTATTCTTCCTGTCTGCAACCATTGGTACCCAAGTCCCATAACGCCACTGGATAGAAGAGTACGCTGGGCCATGGGGTTAACTAAACTAGAAAAATTCCGCTAGTTAAAACATCGGTCTTCCGTAATTATGGTCCATTATTTTGGTTGGGTGGGAGCCTTGGATTTCACCAATCAGTATATCCCACCGACAGCTCTTTCCACCCACTAACATGGTGAATTGAGCTAAACAGGCACCGAGAAAAAAAAGACTAGTTGATTGACTTATTTGTACGGCCTAGATTTTAATTCAACGATTCCCTTGCCTCCATTGTATACCAATTTCCAACGACTTGCCATAGTTGCTTATTCTCTATTCACATTTATCACACATAATTAGCGAGCATTTAACCCAACTCACAGCAACCATGGAATTCCGCAAGAGCGAAAGCAAGCCAGCCGAAGTCATTAAATATACCCGGGCGAAGGGGGTTCCCCGGTCGAAGGTCATTAAACCAAAAACCAGCTCTGAATCCACCACTGGCGTAAGTTATTTACATTCGTGAAAACCCACTACATGCCAACCAATTCCAATGCTGTTTAGTTTCAATAATGGGGTGGGTCGATAGTTCCCCCACCGGCGCAACCCACTGCTGGACTGAACTCACCTATTTTTTACCAAGGGCACACTATCCTCCTCCCGGCCATGCAACTATATCCTCTCGAATTGGCCCACTAACTTCCACGAATATTCGCGTATCTTGGCACTTTACATCACCATCTCCAACAGTCATTGAAGCCGAAGTCAGGTGTTAAAAAACCCTTCAAGCCCAAGAACTCTTCCTCGAAATCCAAGAAGACCGGTTGGTAAGTAGTCATGCTTTTAAATGCGAACAGGCCCCTCTAAACAATTCACGGGACACGTCGCCTAGGTAGCACTTACACAGTTCAAGGAGCACCGAATTTACATGTAACCCCCCCCCTCTTCTCACCGACGGCTAACTAGCCCACTCGTATATATGCGACTTGCTAAATACATTTGTATACCAACGTATAATTAGGTGGTCGGCAATCGAAAGTCCCGTTATTCATAAGATTCTCAAATCCAATAACCCTATGGAGTTATGCGGTAAGTAAATCGATTTTGGCCTACCTATCGCTCTTAAATCGCATCACTATGAAGGCTTCCCGACAGCAATGATATTCCTCTAAATGACACTTCCACCTTGTACGGTCACCAACCTCTACGCTATTTGTAACAATTATGTACTAATCCGTCCCATTTTCTCGGTTATCGGTGTATATTGATAGTACGCGAATCGGCTACAGGTACTGATAGGTTGGCCGCTATTCGGACAAAGGCAATTGCCCTGGGTGCTAAGGTAAGTTAATTCGGCAATAATGCACATACACATCGTAATTGAGTACCAAGCTTTATATTCTCGGTAATTTTAACAGCAGCGGTCACCCGCCTCTACCTGTTAAAATAACTATTTCTCCAAACTGAGGTTGGTTTAATGGGTGATCTAATATTGCCAACTTTTATTTATCTATGGTTGTCTGATCCTATTAGTTCAAGGTCGGGGGTATTCCAAGTCAGAAGTTGCGGAAAGAACTTAATGCCAAAAACGAGACCAAGATGCAGGAGGCCGTCACTAAGGTAATACATAGTTCCTATTATATTGGCTTCCTCATGGTATTGCCCATTCTTTAAGTTGGCGACGAAGGGAATACACCTACTATGGGTTATGGTGAACTCCGGATTAAGACTACAAGTGCTAGTTCTTTACCAGGCATGTGAGTCAGACGTATTATCTACTGACAAGGTGCATTACTACTGGTCGTTTCTAAACCGGATTCCGTGTATTCTTTTCCAAATTTTGTTCACTTTCCCTGTACTCTCTCACCCGCCTCAGGCTCGCGATGAAGGCTACTACTCCAACACTGTTAAGCGGAATCTCGAGCGGCAATTCAATCTTAAGAAGAAGGATAAGAAGGACGACCGAGGTCTGGATACTACATCCGCCATCGGCCGCGAGCGCGACGGTGTACTGCGGATTAGACATTCGCTTCTTAAGGATTAGTAGTCCTATTCAGCGAGTGGCGAGGGCTCGTTCGACCATTTCTATAACAGTACTCTACCCCCCTCCCCATTTAGGTTACGCATCCCTTTTTCGGCCTGTCTGGCTTTCGATAAAAAGTCCACTATTTACTTTATTCGACCTGGACATGGCTAAGACTCCATAGCTTCCTTGATTCCAGACTATTTATAACCCCACTAGTAAAGTATACCCCGTAGCCATAGCCTGTGTTCGCCAAATACTTCCAGAACTCCAGAGTATTTTTATCCCCAAAAAGACCATACAGAGCCACCGCCAAATGTTAAATTGATGCCAGCCCTCCACATTGGAGACAGCATAACAGGGTCGTATGATTCTATAATTATATTATTCAATTCCTCTTGTCAATTATGGTTTTCAGCGACGGGTTTCGTTCCGTTGTCAATTGATGTATTCAACGAACCATTCACCGACAATAAATTACGGTATCTTAAACGCCAAGGTATCCGTGGTATAATGATTTCGAGTAATATTTATGTTTTTTCAATATTGAAAATCCAGTGAGTATAAACAACTATGGGGCTATAGAATGAACACCGATATGATTAATTATAACGACACACTTGTGAACTACGGGTGTAAAAAAAATGGACAGTAAGGAAGGAGAGACACACTACAATCTCGCACAGCCTTAGAGCTCGTTTTTGACGGCCGCGATAATGCTGGCCGCTGCTTTGTGAGCGGCATCAGTGATGTGGTTTTGGGCCGTAGGGTAACGGGCCCCGCCCAAGATACTAAGGACCGAATCGTAGAACGAGCCGAAGTTGCGGAAGGCGGCGAACGACAGCAGGATGAGGCAGGCGGACGTTGAGACGAGGTAGGACAGGGTGCGGGCCTGGGTCATGTTAGCCAGGTACACGACGGTATGGATGACCCGGGCGACCAAGTAAGTCACGGCCATAGTGTTGCGCAGTTGCAGGGGCACGTCGGTAATGTAAGCGGCGAGCACGGCGGCGGCGTAAATGGGGATGGTTTCCAAATTATTCAAATGGGCGGCGTAGGCCCGGCCGGCGATACCGGTCAGGGAAGCGCGCTGGACGCGGGGCTGGGCCATTTCGACGGCATTATTATCGCTGTTCAACCCAATGGTGACGCTGGCGAGCACGGATGTGATCTTGTAGCTCCAAAAGGCGGTGAATACCAGAGCGGCCAGGGAAATACGTTCGGGTTCGGCAATGAGTCCGAACAGGCCGATGAGGGGGGCCATTAGGTTGAAATTCTGGATAAGGGCGTTGATACCCAGACTGATGGCAAGCATCGGGCCTAGCCCGAAGATTAGGGCCATGGTGGGTACGGGCAGCGACTGGGAATTGGTGCGGGCGCTACCGCTTGGGGTGTTGGGGGGCGACTTTTTGGACGGCATGGTGTGTTTAGTGTAGAACGGGGGTACGTTTGGGTACACGGGAAATGGCGATAGGAGGGGGGGGGGAGAGCAAGGCAAAGTCTGGAAAAGCAACGGATGCTGGTCACTTAGGCGAATAATAACCCGAAAAATAGGGATAAATGTTGGAACAAAAAACAAAAACGACAAGTCCGAAGTGAAACCCAATATATATACACAGGGAGGGCGGGCTGTAGGGCTGGTTACATACGTGGATGACAGCCACTATCCTCCTCCTCCTTGGCGTTCTTTTTGCCAACCTGCTTTTTTCGTCTATCACGCTGACGTAGAGCAGACACGGCTTGGGAATTGCGTAGAGACTCCTCGTTCGGGCGAGATGGAAGGAAGGGACAATGTGCTTTGTGAGCTACAAGAGATGCCTCTCCTCCTAATCTAATAGATATAATTGACCGACGTTGGCTATAGCTAGGGTAAACCGCCATCACAGCACACTAAATTCGTTGGCAACGGCAATCCTAATGACAATATTTAATTCGGGAATGTACTACCCGCCCCATCGTACGGGTCTCGATTGGTTTATCTCTCTCATCAACGTGAAAAAAGGGCGGGGTTAGGGGTATAATTTGTACACGTTCATTGGCGATATCCAAAACCGGCGCTATCGACTTCCCAATTGAGTGGACGAATGGCTTAGTGGACCCCCAGCCCACATCTCCGCCCACTTCCTCCTCTTCAACCTATCACCTATCACCTGCCACTTAGACACGGGAGAAGATGTAGCCAAAACAACATAGCTGTGATACGATATGAATGGGAAAATTACCACGTCTGAGGTATAGGCATGTTGGGAGAGAACAATGGCCAACAGGCATAGTAGTAGTGTGGTACGGCTGTCCCCCACATCTACCTAAACCATGCGTATTTCCCTTTGGATAATAATTAGTATGTCAGGGGCCCTTCAGGTTGATACGGACGGCTGATTTAGGTCGTCAAACGTATCGGCAAGTTCAACCGATCTATAAAGCCCCCCAAAAAACCACCTGCAGGCTTAAAACGTAGTAAATGCCAATATACATCAACACTATGTTGTATCGTGTATCCACAGGGGCTTATACCTCGTACAGTGGTTTGAGGTTGAGAGGCTGGACCCATTTAAGAAAGATTCTTTAAGGACCGGAATGCCGACGCCTAATCTATTCGGATGAAATGGATGTGGATAATAGATTAGCGAGTTCACCATTGGATATAATAGGTATTCGATGTTTAGATACCCAAAAAACCTCATTTACTCAAGACCGCGTCGACTGTATGGGCTCGTATAGGGAAAGTACGCGTAGCTCAAAATAAAGCTTTGGGGGGTTATCAGGGGCCAAAGTCAACGTGATGGATGACTACCATACCTTTCTACTTCTTGAGCCATTAATGCCGACTGGTTTCACTCTGAAATTCATTTTAGGTAATGGGATGGTGAGCTAGGGAAGGGAGGGATATAGGGGAGGGTGGAGAAGTATCACCATTACTATACCCCCTGCCCCTCCTACCCCGGAATTGTATCACTAACAATGGGCTGCAAACACCTGGACACCAGGTGGCCACGATCACCACAAATGAGAACCCTAATCTTTCAGACGTACTGCTTTACATCGCCGATCAAGAATCGAATATAATGCCTACTCCTCTCCTAATGTTCCCTTCACCAGCCCGACGAAATACCAATTGCGGATTTGCTATCGTTGTTGGGTCAAATATGCATGGCTAACATGAATGAACCTATACGCCATATAAATAATTACCCTATTTGTCAAGCCAAGGTCCGGTCATCACTTTGCAATGGCTGGGAAAACGTTTAACAGCTTGATATATCAACTATTGTATATCAACAGAAATGTATTTGGGATGGAGGCTAAAGGCGTGTAATATGCATAGTATTTATCCATTCCCCCTTCACATCACCCCCCATCAATAGCACAACGCAGTCGGAGGGTGCTGGCACGTAAAGTGAAATACAAGTAAGTAGACATTTGACCAGCCAGGTTCCGACAACAATTGAGGCGTGGAACTTAGGTCCGTAAGAGGTGAGGGGGTTGTAATCAGCTCAATCTTTAAGGTAATATAATTCCAAAGTGTGAACTGAAATATTTGCTTATGAACGATAACATGTGGGTTATCACGATCTTCACGCGCGAGGATGGCTACATCAATTACGGACCTAAAAAAAAATAGTTGGGGGAAATGTGAGGTGGGGAAGGGAGGGCACGGGACGGGACGGTTAACCCTGTTATACGATACATATTGCAAGAAACCCCCATCTCTCCCTATTCGAACCCCATTCGAATATCCATGTGATCGGCTAAACGGATTAAGCGACCGACGCGGCTTTAGCGACAAATAGAAGGGGGCTGCTTTAAGTTGCAGCACCCATTTCTTGGCACCCGTAATCACGTTGCCTTTTACATTAAACCATATTTCTATAATTCCATTTTTTTAGCGATGGATATTAGTAGTACTCCAGTCGACTTTAATGGACTTAGAAAGTGATCAAACGATCAATAGTGAGACGGGGGGATATACCTTGAAACTAATAATTGGCGTATATGGTAGAACAGCCATGACCTTCACAGGCTCCGCCACTCAGGGGGAAACGGAAACAAGTATACTTTTTCCCTCATACTTTCAACATACACTTCCTTTGGTTTGACCTCGGGGTCTCATGGCGACGGCTCAAACTTATTCCAGACGAGGGTGGTCTTCTGTGACTGGGTGAGGGGGAAGGAGAAACAAGGATGGTTGGTGGTGGGGTTACTCGCTCACCCAATTAGCATTACGTGTATTATGCTAATGACGGAATCTCCATGTGTGTGTGTGGAACCGCCTAAACATTTACCAAAACATTGACTTGAAGTTGTGGTTCAACAAAGAGGCGGGAGCAAGTCTATACTACAATGATAAGCCCCGTCCGCTTACCCACCCCACACTTGATTAGACCAGGAGGGATATAGGCAGTCTGCGCGACAAGCTCAGCTGGATTTCGGGGTTATTAACGACAGTGGGGTTGGCGAAGGTAAAAGAGGGTGGGGTGGAGTTGCTGTTAATTTAGACGTACCCCCCGCCTCCCCATTTAAGTAAATAAGTACCCTAAATTATAGCGGTGCTAATAGGTTATGCCGTTAGAGGCTTCTCAAATTTACAACCTCTAAGGTCAGGGATCAGAGTGCTATTGGTGGAGGGTAGGCATCCTACTGGAGAGCACCTGAGAGGTATATATCCAAAAGGAGAGGAGCGAAGGGATCAGCCTCAAAAGAAGGGTGACTGTCACCCTATTATCCCTGGCCTAATGTGGTTCCCGGATAACAATCATTACACCTTATACCCCCATGACTTAACGACCGTAAACGGAAGAGGTTTCCCTATCAGCGATAATGCCGATAGTAATAAGCCCTGTATAAGTATTGCAACCTAACTACTAAGATCCTGCTATATAGCCTAGCAATGAATATCCGACAATATCATATTATTAGAGCAAGTTACAAAATTATAGAGTAGTAGTGGTTAGGTCAGTTGTATTCAATAATACCTGTTTGTCAAATTTTCTTGGCAAAAGGCGAAATCTGCCAAAAACTATCAATTAAACAAAAGGTTGTTAGAAACATGCCATCAAACACCAAAATACCATTAAGTAATCGACGCGCTGAGTCATTTTCCACTTTTTCTCCAGGACTTCGCCGAACTTACCAGAATCATCTTAGAGCCAGGATAGAAGAATGCGGTTATCAGAGGAACCGTTTAAGGTTTCTTCCAACCGCCCTTGCGTGGAAATTTTCCAAATTCGGTCTCTCCTGCGGCTATTCTTAAATCGATTAACTAACGTCAAACTTTATCCACTTCCAGACTGCATTAGGGAGGTAAGCTGCCCACTAAATTACGTGCTGTCAGAAGTAGACCCACCAGTTAAAACCCATTGGGTACTCCTAATGCACTACATGCTAGCCCACTCCACATTACACCCCTCCTGCCTCCATTCCCAAAATGATCCAAACCACCTGTTCGGTGATTGAATTTTAGTAGTGTTTCTATTTTATCGATGTTTCAGATACTGAGAAGGATTAACCGACTCCGACTCGCCCGTGACCGCAAGAGGAGTTCCGCGGACCTAAAGAGCCGAATTACCAAGTACAGGTGGACAGAAATATACTCAAAGAATCCGGATTTAATCGCTATGTTCTCCCCGGAAAGAGTAAAGTCAACGGAAATCTTATCCGTAGTTCCGCTGGTTCGTGGGATCATGTGCCTACAAAAAAATACCGATGTTGCCAAATTGGGTCCGATAACTCCCTTGGAGGTATATATCTGTGTAACTTTGGCTAAACATTTAAAATCGCATGAGTCACTGTGAAGTGTAGTTGGAAGCATCATAGTGATGCCTTGGTATATGAGCCGCAAATGTATTCCCAGCAATCAAATTCGGGACAACTGGAGTTGGAATTGAAATATACAAATACAACTGACCCATCGATACGTATATACATTAGCAGCTGTTTTTTTATGTTGGCGTTCCACATTAAACGCCACAACTTTGACCGTAGACATGGGCTTCAACTGAGCACTGACTATCATCCACCTTGGTTTACCAACCTCCAGTATAGTAGCGCCAGGTAGGGGGCTACAATCGACGAGATGGGCGGGTGGCAGTAATTACCGGGTTCTTCTTCCATTATGATGAAATCTATGCAAGAATATTCGGTCCCTGTGATCCAGCTGGGGTAGGCAGTAAGAAACGGAATTTCGCATCTTGAACTAGCATAGGTATGTGCTGCTATTTTGGTTTCATTGTTGGAAATGTTGGACCATGTGGCATGTCCTATTTACCTGTAACATATCAGTAGAATTCAACCAGTAAGTATACGGATTCCGACTGGTCGCTATTGTTACGTTTGGTCGTGGTGGACTAGTATTTAGGGGAGCCGAGTAGGACGTAGGGTTTTTTAAGATATATATAG
>JANBQC010000354.1:0-28966 GCA_027576995.1 Dimargaris cristalligena
TATGAAGCGGTGTGGCGCAGCGGAAGCGCGCAGGGCTCATAACCCTGAGGTCCTACGATCGAAACGTAGCATCGCTAGGGTCTCTTTTTTCGTGCATTTTACCTTTTATGATATTTTCAACGCAATACTTCCACCAGGCAGAAGTAGTCAGTTCGTTAGCTTTTTCCCCTTTCAACGAATGATTGAGGTTTAAACTTGGAACATGATAGGGTTAATTTTATCCTACCGGACTATGTGCTTATATATGGGTGATATTCGGCCCAATTGCATACAGGTTTAATTGATATTAGTATGGCTAATAAGTCGGTGATTCGCTGTTAATCTGTAACATTTGCTTCATCTAACGGATTTTTTGTGCCGTATAGCCTAGTTGAACCTCTCCAATATCGACCCGGCCGTTTTTGTTCTTATCCAATTCGGTCAAACGACTATCATCGGTTATGGAGAACGCATGTGCTCATATTGCCAGCTATTTGAAACTTATAGGGGCTATGTGTTTTCCGGGCACCTATTGCCATATTCAACAAGGGCTTTACGAACAAATCAGCTTTCAGTGTTCCTGCCTTGTCCAGGAATATATATACTTAATATGCACTGTAATTTATTTAAAATGTGACATTCCCTGCAATCGCAGATTAATTTACGTTCTACAAAACTTTAAACCCCAATTAAGATGGTGGGGGTTCATATATATATTAAATCGGCAGTGGTTTTTCATTGGGTGAATGGGTTATTTGGGTCGTCGACAGAGCCGGTAATTTGCAGAACATTGGTGGCAGTGACCATGGATTGGCGAATAAAGCCGGGTAAGGAGTCGTTGACGAATCCCAAGGTCGATAGTTTTTTAAAGCCCTGCATTACATCGGTTCCGAAGAATTTAACGGTCATGGATAGCGATAGAATGGAGCCACCGGCTGAATTGGAGACGGGTGTGGCGGTGGTGGGTTGCCCGGGTTGCCAATCGGAGGTGTGCTAAAATAAATAAGAGACGTATATAGATTACCAAATGGGGGGGGTGAGTATTTTAACGCGACTGTTATGGGGAATAATAGATCCTGAATCATTATAGTACAAACCAAGTCTACATATACCCGGGTAAGGAAAACGGGGTGGTGTTGAAAGAAAACCAGTAAGCCCATTCGACCTGAAACAACGGATTAAAAAGGGGATGGAGACTTACCTGAACCTCCAAAAAGTCGAGTTGGGTCTGGTTTTTTAGGCCTAATTCATGAATGGCGTGAATCCGCTGGGTATCTAGCGCCCTCTGGTCTTCGGCTACGATACGCCCGTTCTGGGTGGCTGCTAGTGTCGACAAATGGGTGGTGGGATCGCTGTGGTCGAGGTGGAGAGAAGCTAACATATTCTGGCGCTTGGAGGGGTGTTCCAAGGGATCATGGGCGATGACCTTGGTGTCGCGATAGAGCGCCAGTTCACCGTGCGACTGTTGACCCAGAATTAGGTTTTTTAGGCCAGTCAAGCTATAACCGGACAACTGTTGTGGTTCAATATCGTCAGCGGCAAAAATCTTGGATAAGGTCTGCCCACATAATGTAAATATGTATAGTGGCGGGATATATATAGATATATATAATGATCAGACGGTGGTCAGGGGATGGATATATAGGTAATATGTCACTAGTCTTGCAGGAAGCAGAGCTTTAGTGAAAATCGAGAGCTCGACCCAAATTGCTGGATTTATGAAGAAACGGGGATATATGGGTAACGGGTAAGTGAATTGAACTTACCTGAGTTAAGGTGCGTTGGATGAGTTGGGTAGTGGAACTGATGATGAGGTGGTTGGAGTTTGGTATGTGGGCCACATATACAGTCCATGCTGAACTTCCTTTGTTGTATTTCATCAAAGGTCCGTCCCGATAAAATAAGCGCATTAAGATTAAATCGTCTAGATTACATGTATAAATGTGCTATAGATACAGTGTGATGGAAGTGGAGGGAAATACCAATCGGGTTAAGATTTCTCGCGGATAGCTTGGTTAGAAATGAGCGGCCATCATCAAAAAAGCAGTGGTGCGCGGGGTGGGGGGATAAAATAGCCCATTTAATTAATAGCACTCTATAATGCAGCGAAAATTAGGGCAGAACCCCCACCCCCGTTGAATCTACTAGCATCACCTAGTATTTTTTTATATAAAAAAAGCGCATGTAACCTCACCAGGGTAGGGGTTAAGATGTATTGAGTTGTTGTGACTTACACAATCGTAGGCAGGGTTATAGTGTCGGATGAACGCGTTGCGAATTGAGTGGCGGTCACTTAGGATTTTAATAGGGGTATCTGCCGACACCAAAAATGGGATAATGTAAAGCAGATGGTCGTTAAACCGAGGTTTTCAATTCGATGAATCGGTTATTGGGCAAGAAGCGTTAGGCTCCCGGGTGAAATGCGACTAGGCTCTAATATTTGAATATGTACCTCTACAGACCCCCCCCCACGCGCGCGGGGTACGGCGATTACACTATTCCTTACCTTCGAATTTAATCCGATGGGCTCGCCATTTAGGCCGGGCTCGTCCCCCATGGAACAGACATTCGGTTTCCAGCTGAGCTAACTGATAATAATTGAAGCGTCTGTTGAGGGCAAGTCCCCCCACAATTAGACCTATGCGACCTTTGGGCAGGGCCCAAAAGCCGACCCAGTGTTCGAGGAGGGCTTGGGTATCCCAGTCGATATTCCGGGTGGGTATAGGTAACGAGGGGGGCCGTGGCGACGGCGGTTGGGGAATAACGGGGGCACTGGAATGGGGGGGTAACCCTAGTAACAAGGCGCGTTTACCCGCGCTGCGACCGTCCGTATCACTGTGGTCGGAGCCCGGACTGGCTGGGGGACGGAACTTTCGGGCCAAGTCCGACGACCGGTGCTTGGTGGCTGGACTAAGGGCCGTATGCTTGCGCTTGGTGGTGATACGGGACGCGTGCATGTACGGCACATGGTCAGTACCGGCGATTGCTACGGGGGGGTCTAGGGCGAGCCATTCGCAGGTTAACCGCTGGAGACGGTCAACGGGAAGTTGGCGAAGTAGAGCGGCCAACTGGAAGGCCGTGCATGGAAAAGGAGCCGAGTCTTGAATTAAACTGGAGTAGTTGGGAGTCTGGGCCGCTGCGGCGGTGGTTAGGGACTCGAACGGGATGGAGTGTTTGGAAGAGGCCAGCATCGTCTAGTCCGGGACACCTCTCGTCTTGGGAGGGCGGGAAAGGGGACGATGCTTAGAATGAGACGGCTGGAAAAGGGAAATAAATAAATGCTGGAGCCGTTGGGCTGGTCCAGGAAAATGAATATAAACTCAAGAAAAAAGGAGAGCAATGGACTGAGTTGTGTATTGCGAATAGGACCAAGCAGAGAAAAGGAGAGAGAGCGGAGTTATGGCGAAAAGTAAAGTAAGGTAAAGTAATGAAGGCAGGGCTAGAAACAAGCCGAATGGCATAAGTTACGGGAATGCGGGGCATTGTCTACCGAATTTAGACAAGTTGTTTACGACACCAGCGCGACGAGGGGCCAGCTCGTTTCAATAGGACTAACTACCAGGCCTAGTGGTAAATACGGTATATTATGGGTAACAACACTTTTCTATGGTAAAGAAGGGCTGGTGGTTGTGCTCTTCCCTATCACGTGGAATGTTTAGCCCTACTAATCTTATGCCTGTGGGGGTTATTTGGCACGGATTGCCTATGCCCCCAAACCCCGTCAAATTCTAGTGGTGGTGCGGAATGCCTGCCCCTCTCCTCTCTTCCCTAGGCTGAATACTTTGCTTCGTCAATAAGCATCGTTAATATCGCGAATAACGCCGGATGTTGCGCTTATAGATCAATGAACTCTTGGGAGATGGCTAGGCGGGGGAGTAAGGAGCGATGCAGTTGTACCACTATATATATATATATATGTCTTTGGTCGCCCCCCACCTAAAACACTACCGAGATGGTTCAGCAGATACCACCAAATTAGAAATACCTCTTACTCAGCCTTGTGCGCGTGTCTGTATTGATGATGCTAGTCAGCTAAACTGAAGTTGTGGCTGTTGATCTACTTACTTACTACCCGTCCAGCCAGGCCTCAACAGAATCACAGATCAATAGGATCCTGCTACCCTTTCTCCCGTAGTTTTGGCTGTAAATTGGATTCCCTCCACCACAGCTCCACTACGATCCACCGAGCTCACCTTTATTCTACCCGCTCCACCTTTATCCTATTTCCCTAAGCCTAGGTGGTCCATTATCTATAGCGAATCTTTCCCCCCTTTCTTCTCTCTCTCTCTCTCTCTTTTAGCATTTCCCACACCATGCCCCGAATCCACGACGTGTGCTCGCACCTCCAGAATGCCTTCAAGGCCCGGCTCAGCCAGACCTGCATTCCCGAATCCAAGACCAATCTTTCTCTGGCCCGCATTCTCTACCGCGAAGGGTTTGTAGCCAGCCTTACGCGAGGCAGCCACCTCGGCCCGGACGGCCCTGATTATGTCCCCACCACCCCGGACAACATCGCCACCCGTCGACTCTGGCTGCGTTTGAAATACAAGGACGAAATGCCCACTCTGCGCGAAATGAAATGCATCAGTAAGCCCTCCCGTAAAATCAGCGCCCACATGGGTGAGCTGCAGCGCTTGGCCGCCGGCCGGCCCGTCGGCATCGTGAAGCCCTTGCGGCCGGGTGAAATCATCATGGTGGAAACGCCCGAGGGGATTCTGGAGCTGCAACAGGCTATTAAGCGGGGACTGCACGGTACTCTGCTGTGTCGGGTTTTCTAAATAATAATTATTTATCCGCCCCATATTCCAATCCCATCAATATCCAACTGAAATGCTATAGAGCCTTCTCATATAACAAAGAGTTTAGGTTATACCAATAAACCCATTTTTTCTATATAGAAATGTATATATAAATCTAATATAGCGGCTGATTTGTTGAAATACAAGCCATTGCTATAAAGAGAATGTTCCGAATTCCCAATGATCTCGAAATTGGTCAGCCCCTAAATCAGTGCGGATTTTAAGCCATCTGTGGAAGTTTTTGACCTAGATTACACTTGCCTGAAAAACCCCCTGGGTTCAAGTGCCGATTAAAACTCTTACTTAACCCCAACCGAAGTGTATAAGATTGTAGCACGCGACAATTAGTGGGGGCGTGCCCACCTCTCATACATTTCAATCGATACTGCAGAAGCCACCATCCACATTGATTCAGCCCAACTGATTAGGAAAACGCGATTATTATTGATCATGGTGAAACGGCGACCAGCACCCAAATAGTGGGGTATCCATATAATACAAGGCAAGAGCAAAGGCGCAAGCTAAAAGAATAGGGCCAAGTCAGCCAAAAAGGGCCCGTGCTATTTTAGGTAAGAGTTCGTAAAAATAGGAACCAATGGAGAGGCGGGGGAGTATTCGTGGGGTATAATATGGGGATATACTGTTATATAATAAAAATAAGACTGCGGAGGATTAAGCAATAGGGGGTAAAAATAATATCAGGAGATTGTAAATAAACCTCAACACTCGAGGAGGGGAATGTCCGCAAAAAGGGGCATTAGGTGCCAATTGATTAAATACGATTAAGATTAGAGTGGTCGCGTTGGATTTTAGATAAAAGGCCAGCGGTATAACTGGATATCGCTGGCTACTTGACGGTGGTATAGCAAACATAAAGCATGGTTAGATTCTACGCGACGTCGTGCAATGATTAATTCCGGACTTACAGCCGCACTAAAACACCCAATCTTCCATATCCTCCCCCCTTACCCGCCCATCCTATTTTTAAGAATTATTATTTAGGACTCCGGGCCGGGGAATAGGGGGCCATGTTCGATGAATAGTGCCGACCCTGTTTGTTGGCGTTGAGTTTCTTACGCATGGCCTCCATCACTTGCTCATGGGCCATGTTCCGTTTCTTGCCCGCCACCGGTGCTACAATGGCCGACCGGGGTCCTTGCATATATAAAGGAAGACTGGACGATGACGTTGGTTCCTGGGAGTGGGACGGCGGGGGAAGGGGATAGGGGGGTTCCCGCGAAGCCCCGGGTGAGTAGATACGGGCGGACGCCGAGGAGCCCATGGGTACCGGGACGGCGGCTAGTGAAGGGGCCGCGGACCGGGGACCCGGGCCGGTGGAATCTAACATGCGGTGGGTCGTTGTTGCATCAAAACTACTGCCGTTGCTGCCACCGCCGCTACCGTTATTAGATCCCTCCCAGGCGGAATGTCCTGAACTGTCGTATCGGGGTCGTTCGTTCGAGGGATTAGGAGTTGGTTCGGTAGCGGGACCAGACCCACTGGAGTGGGTTAGGTGATGCGTAGGGTGGGATGTCATCGGCACAGGCTGTAGAGGCGGCTGGTGCGAGTGATGATGCTGGGAGTGATGGCCCACGTCGTAGGTGCGGGGACCGCCGCCTACGGGAGCGGTGTCCGGGTGGGCTGCCGGGGGATAGTGATGGGTTGAAGAAACATGGCGGCCGTTGGGGTAGGTCGAAGAAGGGTGGCGAGAGGAAACAAAGAACGCTGAATTCGGATTCGGATTCGGAAGTGAGGTTGGGGTTGATGACATGGGTGGTGGATGGCCGTGGTTATGGGTGTAGTCATTCAGCATATCGAGATAGGTGATGTCCATCGACCGATGCTGAAGCCGGATACTTTCGACTTGGCGCCTGACGTCCTCGGTCCGAAGCTAAACAGGAGAACAATAGTTTTTGGTGTTAACATGGGGGGGATATAGATAATCGTAGCAGGGCATTAGTTGGGTGTGGTTGGGATTTTGCATTCGTCAGAAGTATGGCCAGGGAGCAGGAGGGAGGGGAGAACAATCCAACCATTTCCAGTGTATTCCGAAATAGCATTGTTAACTGAAGTAATGCCGGCTATTTTTGGGATACTTACCCTGTCTTCTTCCGCCTTGGCGGGTAGGATAATCTTCAGCAAATCGGGATCATTTTTGTAGACGGTCAAGAGCTCGCGCAGGGTAATCGGTTCCTTGCCCGAGGAACTTTCATTCAACCCGTGTGGGGGAGGTTGGTCATGAGCAGCAGGGTGATAGTGCGGAGGAGGTTCCCGATGATTCGACGGGTATTCCGGCTGCGCCGAACTATTGTGGGTGTGAGTCGGCGGGGGTTGCGGTTGCTGTTGCTGCTGGGAAGGCTGGCTGGGTGGTGGGGGAGGGGCATGCCACGGAGCCGGGGCGGCCGGTCGTAGAAAAGCCGGTGCACTATTCAACCCACCGGTCGAAAAGCGGTGATGGTGCTGCTGGTGTGGTTGGTGTTGGTAGTCAGTGGGGGACAAGGCACCACCACCCCCCGTTCCGGAATAGTCCGGCCGGGCGTGGTGGCTATGGACCCGAGGGTGAGGGTAGGGCCGCGCGCTTCCTAAGCTTGCGCCATGCGGTGGCGGCGGTTGCTGTTGATGGTGGTGTTGGTGGTGAGAGGGAGGATGGGTGGTCGCTTGGTGCTGGTGGTGGTGGTACTGGTGCCGTTGGTGGTCGGTCGTGGTGGTTGCCGAGGCCGGGTAAACGGGCCCCGCCGAACGCTGAGGTGACGACGAACCGTGGCCATGGTCCCCGTCGCGTTCGCTGCCCATGGTCCGCAAGGCGTCTTGGCTGGTGATAATAGGGGGTAAAGCCGGGAACAGTTTTGCGGTGGACGAGCGGGCCGAGCGGGCCGACGGTGTCGTGGCGGACGAGGGAGCCGAACTGGTCGGGGCGGCATTGCTAATAGGGGTGACCAGGGCAGGTGGAAGAGGCTTGGCTGAGGCGGGTGAAGAGGTAGAGGAGGAGACCCCCCCACCACTCCCAGCAGCTAGTAGTAGTGGTGTTAGTTCAGAGGAGGCGGTTTCTACCGTAGGTGGATTAGACCTTTCGTTATTAGACCTTCCAGTGGGTGAATGGGGGGTTTGTTTCGGATCCATAGGGAGAGGGCGTCGGTGGGGGCTGGAAGGAAAAGCCCAAACTATATTGAAGATATATATGTATTTAAAAAAAGGGGGCGATAGAGTAGCGGCCGAGAAGCGCCAAGAGAGAGACACGCGCGTTTTAGGTTATTTAAAAATAGAATGTAACGGAACCAAACGAGCGAGGGGGATTATGGCCGGAGAAAGCGGGGGGTGATGGCAATAGACTGCCAAGCGGCCGTTCCAAACTAAGACGGGTGTAACCCTAAGGAAACGACGGACAGGGTCTCCACCGTGACGAAGAACCGGAGAGGTTCAAGAGCAAGTGGAGTTATTAAGGAAGGGATAGAAGATGCTAGGAAAGGCGGGATTGCGGCAAGATTGGGCAACAGGCTATTTTTAACTATTAAGAAGCTAAAGAGCGGGAAACAGGGCCTGTGTGGTGTGGCCATGGTCAAAAATAGCGTCAGTATAGTTGATTGTCCGATTTACATGTCAAAGTATGGGGACTTTACTCACTGTGGTTGGCCTATTTAAGTATGTATGGCATATATATATATATATGACTCGACAAATCACTCTTCCCCTCATTTTTCATTGCACCCCCTCAGAATCGGCCCAGTATATAAATGGGCCCCACAGAGCTGCATCCATCCGATAATAGGGCGCGTGGCCATTGCCCCGGCTTTGAGGCGTATAGTTCAGGGCAGCGAGGGAAAATCGCAACTGATCGTTAACCCGGGAGTTCCCAGTGAACACGAGCGTCATCAGCAGTAGTAGATATGTACCATTCATTAGCTTATAGTTTTACCTCGAAGAGATATAACGGTGAACCGGCTTTGCCAAGACCATTTTGATGTCACGCGGCTAGCATCCCCAGTCGGCTTTGCTAATTGGGCGGTGGCAAGTGAAGAGAGTTGGCTATTTAAATACCCTCATGGAGCTGTGCAATGTAAACTAATCAACAAACGATATGGCAGAAGTTCTTTCAGCCTGTATAATGAAAAATCCGTTGGATGAGGCCAATATCACTGGTTAAAAGCCATTCTCACATATTTTCGCCCATACATGTATTATGTAAAACCTTATAGAGCTGGTTTGAATTTTATCCATGTTTAATGGGAGCAGCGACCCAGACCTATCTCTGCTATCTATTCGGCATCCATTCACGCAGCACTCTCGAATGAATTGCTCAAGAGGGTATAGCGCAAAACTAGTATCAACTATAAATAGACCATTAAAAAGACCCCCATGGGCCCTTCCAAAACCACCTGGGTCACCCCCAGTAAAATAATAATAATAATAATAATAATAATAATAATATACAACAGCCGGGTGAGGGTTTTTCCAAACAGACAGCGACTTTGGGCATCCGGCACGCTGACAGTAGCGGGGATTCGCGATCCACTCCACCAGCGTTATAAGGCCCCCCAAACAACATGCTTAGTCACCGACCAAAAACTATTTTAGGCAATTATCCAGGGGAACTTTCCCAGCCGCACCCTCTAGGCATTCTCAGGGTTCGCGTCCCGAAATAGATCCTCTAGATCTTTTACCCGCCTGGCGATGGGCTGAGCCATCACCACCACCCCCCTGTTGGAGGAGTATACTTTTCACCAAACACACACGCACACACTATCATTCATTTCCGAAAGGCGTGTTAGGCGATTCTGACCAATCACACTTCTAGATATCCCCACCTGATTGGGATATTATTCCGACCGTAACACTTTAATCCCGTGCACCTATCTCCTAATAATCACAATAATAAAATATACCGATTCAAATAAGATTTCTAGCAATTTATTGTTGCAGAATGACTGCAAAAACCAGAGTTGGAAAGGCAATTAGTGTAGAAAGCGGTCGTTTTATGAGCTTGCAATTGTCATTGTACAGGTGCAAATACTGGGGGACGATGGGGGGGGGTAATTAGTAACCGCCCGAGAAGCCGCCGTGACCACCGCCATTGCCGCCATGTCCGGAGCCATGTCCACCGTGTCCACCACCGTTTCCACCGTGACCGCCATGTCCGCGATCAAAGTCACCACCATGGCCGTGACTACCATGGCCACCATGTCCGCCACCGTGGCTGTTGTCGAAACCACCCCCGTGGCCGGATCCATGTCCTCCGCCGTTACCACCATGTCCGTGGCCACCACCGTTACCGCCGTAACCGTAACCATCGCCGCGGCGGTAGAGGGCATATCCACCGCCGGAGCCACCATAGCCGGAGCCAGAGCCGCTATCTTTGCCGCCATTACCACCACCTCCACTACTGTGGCCACCACCGTTACCGCCATGGCCAGAGCCGTTACCACCTCCACTGTGGCCGCCGCCATTGCCACCACCACCGTTACCGCCGTGGCCGGAACCATGGCCGCTGCCGCCTCCTCCATGGCTTCCACCCCCGTGACCGCCGCCGTTACCGCCGTGGCCGGAGCCATGACCACCACCACCACCCCCTCCATGGCTGGAGCCATTGCCTCCGCCGCCGCTGCCACCGTGACCGGAGCCATGACTGCTGCCGCCACCTCTGTGGCTACCACCGCCGCCATTTCCACCATTGCCACCGTTACCGCCGTTTCCGCCATTCCCGGAACCGCTGCCGTATCCACCCCCGTTTCCGCCATTGCCGCCGTGGCCGCCGTGGCCGCCGTTGCCACCACCATTTCCACCGTAGCCGTAGCCATCTCCGCGGCGGTAAAGAGCATATCCGCTCCCGCTACCACCGTGGCCAGCCCCACCACCTCCACTACCACCGTGGCCGCTGCCGCCCCCTCCATGACCACCGCCATTTCCTCCGTGACCACTACCGCCGCCACCACTGTGACCACCGCCATTGCCTCCGTGACCACTACCGCCGCCACCACTGTGACCACCGCCATTGCCTCCGTGACCACTACCGCCGCCACCACTGTGACCACCGCCGTGACCCGAGCCATTACCGCCACTGTGGCCACCGCCATTTCCTCCGTGACCAGAGCCATGGCCGCCTCCTCCTCCGTGGCTGCCACCTCCGTGACCGCCGCCGCCATTACCGCCGTGGCCGGAACCATTACCACCACCATTTCCTCCGTGGCCACCTCCGCCACCGCCGTTACCTCCGCCATATCCGCCGGAACCGAAGTCCGAACCGTAACCGTTCCCGCGCGCAGCGAGGCTAGTAGTAGAAGCTGGGGCGGCCAGAGTACCTGCTGCCATGACACTGGCGAAGAGTGCGGCGTAAGCAATGTTGATCTTCATCGTCGAAAATTTTTTAAAAAAAAGGGGGGAGGGGGAGGGATTGTTGATCGGGTTGGGGAAAGAGAGTGAGAGATGTGGGATTATGGTTTTTTGAGTAGAGATTTGAAAAATGAAATCAAAAAATTGATTTGGGAAAAGTGCCAACGCCCACACTGTTTGAGTGGGTATGAGTAGAAAATACCGAAAAATGGGTCAAGCGAAATGCGCTGACTGGACGGTATAACGATATCGTTAAAAGGTCGTTAGAGGGAAATTAGTTGCAAATGCAAGACGCGGGGAAATTTGCTATTAGTGCAATATCCAAAGATAAAATGAGTCGTTAAAGAAATGCGAGTGTCATCTAAAAGGGGGTATACGTAAAAGTGAACGAAGGCTTAAAGTTCAATATGGAGGTATATCGGTGCACTATTTATACTTGACCATCACCCGGGGGATCCACCTAATTTGGTAGAGTAACTACACGGCTCTGCTACTTGGCAAATGAACTCGAAAGTCCTCGGAACCAACCACCTCGTTTCAAGCATGCTAGGTTTCCCCGCTTGTGCAGTCTGCGCTACCTAGTTCAAGGTATTCATGGCGCATGGCTGGGTAAATTTGGTACATTTTTCCGACCCCCCCTTCACCCCCCGGGGAGACGACTGGTCAGGGATATGAAAAGGAGTTGGTTTGTCTATTAGGGTGCGTCGCCTCACTCGGTAGTGAGTTTTAGACCGTCCACCATGTCGGTGGGCATACCGCTTTCTAGTCATCTATGTATAAGGGGGTATGACTCAATGATATGTTTTCTGTTGGATGAATAGACCGTCTCCCCCACTCGCTTCCTCTCCTGTTCGGGAACTCGACCCAGCCTCCCTCTTTAGCCATTCACCCCATGTCGTATGTAGGCCCCACCTCATCAACTTGAGCCTCATTGCCACTTCCCGGGCAACACTCCTAAAAACACCCCAACTCTACAAGCATCCCCTTAACTCACCCAATCCGTCCTAAAATTTCCTTTCCGCGACTTGTGACTATAATCGATATCGCTGGTAAAATGAAATTCAATAGGAATGGTTAGACAGTCTCTCAAATTGGCGAATAGGGTTACTGTTCTAAATCATGCACCTATGGTTACAATGTATGGCCCGCCTAGATTAAATCCCAGTAGCCACTGCTGCCTGAAGATGATGGGTGGTTGGCCATCTCCGTGAGAGAGCAATCACGAGTTCTTCCAGTATGTCGGCTAGTGGCGCGGGGTTACATAATGCAAGATCTAGTTTCGGTGGTGAATCGACTGAATTGGAGGCACCCCAACCCCCTTTCCTACCCATGGCGACGATCAAACTGGTCCATTATCAATCGGTAAACCAGGCCAATTTTAGTTTTTGGCGCCAATGACCTGGAAAATCGATCTATACGCTTAGATTGCACCCATTGTACTCTGAGGTATTTTCTCTTCCAGTGAATACCCACTCTTAACTAGCCGTGTCACTCGGTCGCCATGAGGGAGGAAGGAGGGGGGGGGGGTGTACATAAATGCTTAGTACTCCGGTCTTTCCGACTGATTAGGCAGCAACCCCCCACATCCTCTATTAGCCGGTCGCAATGTATACTATAAGGCACCATCCAATCACTGTACCATCAGCCTCACTATCACATACTGAAGTTTGCACCTGGTGATTCCACGGTTGGTTGCAAAAATCGACGATATCCAGCTTTCGGGGCATTTTTTCCCTTCATCGGAAGGAGCATTGAGCTATACATAGTCTTTCAAAATGAGTGAGTGAGTAAAGCCTGGGAGTTCCGTGTCCTGCTTATTTTTTTTCTACCTAGGGTGCATCTCGACTGTCGCTTCAATGAAACGTGCCTTTTAGTTGGACATCACTCTAGTAACTGGTGCTAAAATAGACCATCCTGCTTTCCTTCAGCCCCTATCTTTCACCCTTCGATCCAGCTGTTTCTCCTGAATTTGACCACCTTTTCGGCCCGTGTGATCCTAACTGTTAGCTTATAATATAGCCGCGACTCTCATGGCGGTCAGCCATGGCGGGAAAAGCTGTACATTATTACGAATACCCCGGCGCCACTAATAAACACACCGGCTATTCCCAACAGGCAAATTATCTATAAAAATATTAACCTGGACTGCTTAAATAATTGGAGGATGGGAAAGTCACAGATCTGTATGGCTCATTCCCCCAATACTCCGCTGAATGCAGATATCCTTATTCACAAACTATCTAAGGCAGGAGATATGCAGCGGCGGGGGGAGGGGGAATTGGTATCGAAAGGGGGGGGGTCTAGTAGAATTGGTAAACAGGTGTATTTAGACGAATGGCAGGATCTAAAGCGCCAATCACATTGTAAAGCCATTGTTAAATTAGGTAAAACACGTTCACCTGCGACTAGAGAATTGGTTTAATGTATATCGCGACTTGTGAAATATAGCAGCTAAAGGCACTCTAGGGGGGAAAATTATCGTATCTAAAATTTAGGATATCGTACGGTATATTACCTGTAAATGCTATATTTCCTACACAAAGTGAGAGTCTGCTGAATGAAGCTTCCGGGAAATAGTGGATAGCACTTCTGGACTGCTCCACCATTGGTGTACTAGACTTAGTAATGTTAGAGATTGGCTCGATTTCCCTCTAATGATTTTTTGATGCTGAAGTGGAGGGTCACTGGTTGACAGGTTAGGGGGAATTTTAAGGCACAAGCAGCCTGGATTCGGGGGTATCGCAACCCGTGGAAGGTGATGGGTAGGGCCGCCGGAAACAAGAGGTAACAATTACCCAAGTCCTCTGAAAATACTAGCGAAAGTCTGAATGGTTTATTTTGAAATATAATGGTTTCGAAAAGATTAAAATCAATGAGTGGACAACCGCTGTCTCTCCTTCACGGGATTCTATTGCTACCTATAAGCAGCTTTGAGTTCCACGGGAGCGCCAATTGCTCGGTGAAATGTGTACAAATAGTTACAAGTGGAGACTATAAAGAACTGGCTTCGTTGGAAATGTATTAACGACAAAAAAATATTAAAATAATAAATCACAGCATTGGTAATTTATAACTGTTAGAGTAAACACTGATAGTATAATGCAATTTTAACATGGGTTTATTAGAGTTGTTACAGGCAGGATTTGGTATCTACCACTGACAATTAAATACGATTTGTCGGACGGTACAATATATGTTGGAAATTCATTTCTCCCGCCCCTCCGAATCCTTTCCTCTGATTGGTCCGTCCTAATACCCGGGACTATTCTCTATCTATGATTATATTGTCCTATACTCGGAACAACGTTTTTATCATCATTACTGCTATTCCCAATATAATAAACCCAACCGCGGGCATCTAGCTTTGCCCCTTGCGGTTCTTTCTCTCTTCTTTAAATCTTTATAGTTGCAATTGAAGGTACTTGCGTTTACCATCATATTTATATTTCCAACAATATACTCACTCCTGCTATTGTAGCTAAGATAGCCACAAGATGCGTTGCACGAAATAAAGCCAGTGGGATAATGGTTCCGTTGAATTTCCACACCCCTTCCCCGACCCATCACTTTCTCGCAAATAAGAATATGGCTGTAAGCCTGGTTTGGGTCTATACATAAGTCTATAAATACTACCAAGGTGTCAAATAAGAAAAGGTTGGTATTGGAAATGATAATTGGATAACCCGCCACATTACACAAAAGTGGGCATGGAGGGAGGAAGACAACTTTCCCCCGAGGTATTTAACCCATGGGTAATGACGAAACTCTAAATGGAAAAATATAGCAATATATTATCAGCCATAGTATTCCATGTAAGTGCAACCGTTTCATGTTGGACTAAGGACACTTGTTTTATTTGCATCTCTTATATAGCTCAAGGCGGTTTTTACCAAGTCTACATTATATATATATATCGACGTACCTATCTCTACCAAAACCCTAACACCGTTTTATTTTATCACCCACTCTCAAGTTGGCATTGTCGGTTTGATATCTGCGAGAAATTCTCTTTTAGACCACACCGCATTCTATTCATCCTAAAAATTTACTAACCTATTAAGCCCCCTAAATTACACAATGATGGACTTTAAGCTATCTGGTGGCATAGTCGCCGTAAGCTGCATTCTGTCACTTGCCGTTTCCATTGTAGCGACTGGCCAATCCAGTACTAGCCCAGCCCAGAACACCAACGACCCAGCTATCTATGCACCCGACAATTTTTATCCAACGGAAGCTGTTCTCTCTTAGGCTTAGTCCCCAGGGGACCAACCTAGTGGCCAGTACTACCCGGGCACCATAGTGGGCCAGGCACCCCCTCCACTTTCTTTCCCAGAGTACCAAGCAGAGGGGGACTTCAGCATGAATACCGGTTACAACCAACAGGTTGGTGAGCTAGGGCCATCATATGGTGGCGAGGGCGAGTCAACTACCAACAACAACAACAACAACGAACAGAACACACTAGCGAACTTCGATAATGGCCTTCACTCAATCTCCGGGGCCCAGCCGGACAATTGGGACAATAGGTTTGCCTCGCAGCATTATCCTACCAAACCCAAGGTCTCCACCGGTTTGCGGGTATCTCATTATAAATTTAAAATTGTATCGTCGGTAGGTCCAATTCACTACGAAAAGGGCAGTCGAAAACTCCAGGAACCCAGTGACTCGGCCCCCTATCCACGCCCCGCCAAACTTCCAGGGTATAATTCCTTAAGCATCGATGAGAGCACCAGCGCCTGTGTAGAACTTTCCCAAAAAGTATTTTCGCAAGGCTATTTTTACGATACTCGCAGCAAAGTCACACATAGAGTTAAGATGGCCTTAAAAAATACGTGTACTATTTGAATGAGCCCAGTACTCAACACACCATCAATTCCAGTAATGCTAAGCCCCTGCGATGGCGCGGCGCTCGGGAGAAACTATCCAGGCTACTATCTAGTGAAGCATTCACCTCGGAACCCCCAAAACTCATCTACGCCCTCGATTGGAGTAAAGAAACCGGCACTGTAGTTCCTTACTTTTTTACAGGCGAGCAGGGCTATTTATGTGAACGACTCCGGGCCACCCTTCCCCTCTTTTCGGATGTAGCTCGCACCAGCTATATACCCATCTTTGGCCTTCCCAATGAGATGGAGAGGGTATTTACAGAAGTGCTCGAGACTTACATGGGCAATACTTTCGTGATTAATAATCAGGGAGATTAAGGCCGATCTATCTATATGTTCTAGGCATCACCGTTGCCTATTCATCAATAGAACGCGGAAATTAAATTACCAGAGACACTGCCCTATTCACATAGGCTATATCGGCAATCGCTATTCTGGCAGTATTTTTACGTACCGGCATTATAGCTACTAGTGGTGTCATCCAGGATATTATGTGCTGGTCCTATGCATTTATCCTTGGTCTACTCGACTATGTAATAGCCCCGACAATCCCTATAGTTACTCTTCCGTTAATTCGTCACTCACAATACCCCCTTTTACTAGATCACCCGCTCTTATATTGACTATCTGTCACTATTATTATTATTAATAAAGCGCCCCTCACAGCCTGATTTTGAGCGCCCTCTGGAGTTCGCTCCTCCTAGGTGTATGTATTCTAGCGTTTTCTGGGTTTTTGCCCCGAAACAATGGTGCTGGGGTCTTTTTGACTGTCTGAGTATTTTTCAAGAAAAAAATTAATAGTAGGATAGAATTGAATAGGCCACTGGAAACACTTCAACTGCTAAGTTATATCGGTATTTCCAATCATCGATCATAATAATCATTAGCAAAGACATCATTTTGACAAATGCGTACTAATTGCCGGCTCGATTAAAATACCCACAGGCAGTAATTGAACTCATCGTCGGTAATCCAACATGCGATACCGGAGGATGCTATATTCCTTCACCTATTCCATCTTCGCACCACTTAACTTGATTCCTGTTTAAAAACTCGCTGCTCCGCATAGTTTTCCGTAGGATACCCCATTGCAGTTAATTTTTTGACTTGGACTCCTCAGCACTTGCACCAATGTGCTTTTATTATACCCCAGCCCTTTTTCATACTTCGATTGGCCTACACCCTTCCATGTGCCGCTACGGCCCGACAAACTCGGTGCCACACTAGTAGACTGCCCCAAAGACAATGACCTCAGCCAACCAGTCATTTTACCGGTATTATTTCATCTTATCACCTGTCATTTTTTACCATGATTGTGCAGAAAAATTAGGTTTATATTGGGTAATATTAAAACTCCCAAAACATATTCATAACAGTTGTAGTTCAGTGTAAAAATACTAAAGCATATGGTAATACGTTTGGTTCGTTAGGTATATCATTAAGACGAAGTCTTATAATAGAGTCATTGGTGACACTGTAGGATGGCTAAGGTATTTGCTAAATCTATATATAACTAAAAATTAAAAGGAAGACGGAGGGGCCATAGTCCTCATTGTCACTGGAAGATCAGCCAACTAGAAAAGCCCAAAGTGCAAAATCACCTTGAGTCCCTCCTGCTTGTAGTCCACTGTCAATGGGTAACCAGTCTCGGGCGATTCACCTACAACGGCCTTACCCGAAAAGGTCACATCGGCACTAATTTCGAAACGACCCGCCAGACTGAGCTTGCTGAAGTTCTTATCGATTTCCATTTCGAGGGTGGGTGACTGGCCGGTCGAATCACCGGGAATGGTGAAGTTTTCGGTAACCATACCCACCACTTCGCACATGGTTTTACCCTTGTAAGTAACCTTGGTGGAAATCTCCAAGACATGCATGTCGGCCTTGAAGGGATTATGCACCACGACCTCCGCCCGGACTTTACCCTTCCATAAAACGGTGAGCAGGGGAACGTGGGCGTGGCATTCGACCAGAAGCTGTTCCTGATTACCGGCGATGGTGCTGTCGAGGGCCAGGGAAGAAAAGGCCCGGCGAAGCGAGGGAATATTGGTAGCGTCGTCCGCCCCCGCAATGACCACGGGGATTTCGGGCTCGCCCCGGAGGTAGCGGGCGAGGAAGTCCTGGCCAAGGGAAGCGTCAGTTGGGCGGAATTGGAAGATGGCCTTGACTTCATTCTCGCCATGGGCAAGTTGGAGGTCGCGTAATACAGCCTGGCCCAGGTTACCCGAGTGGCCAGGCACTCCCACATTGAAACGAATGTACCCACGGGTGGCAATTTGAATCTTAGACGGGTTGGTCATCAACACCACCAATTCAATCGACAGGTAGTCATGGTTACCACCGTTTACGTCCACGCTCAGCACTTTAGTGGGTACGTCCTTGAGACCGTTGAGTCCCTCCAGGACGGTCTGTGTGTGGATGGGAATTCCGAGCAGGGTGACTTCACCAATCGGCGTCCGGGCCACGGTGTCCACCTTACCACCGAAAATCACGGCCTGTTCGGATTTCACTGTGAGGTCTGCAACAAACTGATCAAAGGCGCCGTGGGCATTTCCAAAGACAGTCATGGTGGCATTATCAAACGAAGTGTGGATGACTTGGCCTTCGCTCTCTACGGTTTGTAGCGGCAGTTGGAGGCTGGCCATGGGGGTCTCGTCGCCCGCACTAAGGAGTTCAATATCCTCCTTAATCTTGTGGATACCCAGCGAAAATCCGAAGGGGTTCTTGTAGGTAGCCGCGATGTCCTTGGATGACATGCGAGGCGCGTACGCGGTTTCGGGACTAAACTCGAGGGACATATCCTCCAGGGAAATACCTTCGATGATGTCCATACCCTCGGATCCGGGCAGCGAAATACTCAGTTCGAGCTGCTGGAAAGCAGCGTTAAGCCACTCTACCTCCAACAACTCGCCCGGCCGCTCACCCATAGCCTTGGCCGAGCGGCCATGGACGGTCACAGGGACGTCCTTACCGGAGATGAATAGACTCATTAGCTCGGATACCCGCGCCAAGTCATCGGCGTCGGTCTGTGGCTTCATTTGCCCCGACATTGTCATACTAGCCGTGGCCTCGGGTTTCATTTGCAGACCCAGCACGGTAACCAGACCCAGGGGAGTGCCCTTAAAGCGAGGCTCAAACTCGACCGCCCCAAGTTCAATACCAATGGTACTGGGGTTATCGAAGGAAGCCTTAATGTCCAGTCGGATACCGCCGTCGGGATGGTCACCGGGGAGATCGAAGCTCTCGACGCGGGTTTGTTGAAGGCCATCGAAACCAGTGAGTTGGATGGACTTCACCAGCTCGATGTTCCGGAACGAGTTGCCAATGGCCTCTACGGCCACATCCTTAGCCTCCACCGTCCAAGCAAACTCCTTAGCGTCCAGCATCTGCTGGGTAAAGTCAGCGAACACCGAGCCATCGTCAATGTGGAAATCGGCCTCGTGGTCGATCAACGCGCCTTGGCTGGCCTTGGCCTGAAGGGTGGGTAAGAAGAGGGTACCCAAAGTGACCGGTCCCCGCTTTTGGTCTTCCGGGGGGGTCCACATGACCTTGACGCCCGATGGGAAGTTGATAAGGGCGTTTACTGGACCGGTATTGGCCACCGCTCCCTTCATCTTGAGCCGGAACTGGTCCGGGCGGATTTGGGAAATCACGGCTGATTCCACCGTCATGTCCGAACCTCCCACCATTTTCTTAACAATGGGCTGCCCAATGGACTGCATGAGTTTCAGGACGGAGTCATTGGTTTCGCAACCGATACCCGACTGCTGGAGCTCCATGGACGTGGCGTAGTCGCCGACTAAGACGTCGGTCTTTAGGGTCAATTCAACCCTAAGGCCCGCGAGGGCCCGTAGAATAATCCTGTTAATCTCATCATCATCATTCTTGTTGGACGAATTAGCGGGGATGGGTAGTGTAGAAACATGGCGGCGGGTCAGTGTCGGAGTGCTGTCGTCACCGTCCGAGGGGACATCGTTGATGTCGTCGTCGTCATCAGTCAACAGAGCCAGCAGCGGCTTAAGGGGGCCCAGGTCGACGCCCGAGTCCTCGGCACTGCCCGTAATCAGGGCCACAATAGTGTGGGGGTCCAGGTTCATCTTGAACGGCAAGTCGGGGCTCTTGAGCACGGAGTGGCCTTCGACCCGCATGGGGTTGTTGCCCAAGTCTACCTTGATAGTGCCCACTTCCATACCCCGGTAAATAACCTGGGCGTCCATATTTTTGATGGCCAGCGAAGCTTTGAACGGATTATTAAGCTCGAATCCGGCCAGGGCTATGCCCGACTTGAGAGTCTCGTCGGTAACGGTGAATCGGGTGGCTTGAAGCAGCTCGGCATCCATGCCAGGCATTTCAGACTCCAGGTTGACTTCGGCCATACCTGGGTTAAGCGACGCAATATCAGTGGCCGGACGGCCGCCCCGGATTTGGACCTTGGAACCGGCGTTGGCCATGTAGGCACCTAGGAGTTTAGCTCCCGCGGCCCGGCCATCCTCCCCTTGGGGCGCAAAATGAACAATCCCCTGAACCAGGTTTTCGTCGGCGTGAAGGGTCAATTCAGGCAGAATCACCTTACCGACGGCTACTCCGTCGAAGAACATGTCGAAGCGAGTATCGCCGGCGATGCTAATATCCACGTTACTGGGGTTGTTCATGGCTACTTCAATCTCGATAATCATGGCTTGTGGGGTACCCCCGGTGACGTCCATTTTTCGAATGTCAGTGGGTACTGTGGCAAAGCCGTTCATGCCCTGCAGAGCAATATCGTTGACGCTGAACCGGATCCCGTTTAGGTGGAGAGGGCCAATGGCCGTGTGGGCCTCGACGGAGGCCGACCCGCGCATACCTAGCGTCTTGGAATCATCCAGAGTGAGGGCCTTGACGAAGTTATCGAACGCGGTATGGGCCTCGGGTCGGACGGCCATGGCCACGTCCTGGAATGCGGTTCGGACAACCTTGGCTTCGGTATCCGTGGTGGATTCCACCCAAGGGATTTCCATACTGGCCATGTGGGTTTCCCCGTCGTAAACCCCCACAGACTGTTTCATGCGCACGATCTCCAGGGGGAAGCCAAAGGGCATTTGGAAACCAGCCTCAATGTGATTGGAGGAGGTGAGGGGGCTGTAGGCCGTCTCTGGGGTGAAGACGATACCCATGTGTTTGAGGTCTAAACTGCGAATCATCTCCATGCCAGTTTGGCCAGGGAGAGCTACGCTGAGGGCGACCTTGGTTAGAGCGGAAGTCAGCCAGACGGGACTCTCGCCCGAGGCCGTGCGCGAACCAGTACCCACCGCCCGCATGACGTTTTCTTCGCCGCCGAGGTAACGATTCATGAGGGCAGAGAGGGCTGCCAAACCTTCGTCGCTGGTCTGAGGGATCATGCGACCGGTCATGTGGAGGGTGCTATCAGCCATCGGTTCCAGCACTACGTTGTGGGCCGTAACGGGACCTACGAGGACACCGCTGGGCACATCGTAAATGTCGAACATGAGGTCGCCTAACTCCACACCAATGTTACTGGGGTTACCCAAAATCGTATCGATTTGGAGCTGGATACCACCCGCGGGGTCGTTGCCGGGGAGGTCAAATCCGCTGATTTGCACCTGACCCTCGAAGCCCTTCATACCGCCGAGACTCACCGTCTTGGTCATACTAATTCCGTCGAACGTGGTACCCAAGGCGCTGACTTTAACGTCCGAAATTTCAATGGACCATTCGAATCCATCACCGTTGAGCATTTCGCCCGTGAACTCGGTCATGGCCTCCATGTCGACAATTTTGAAAGTGCCGCGGTGGTTTTCTAGAACTGCACCCACACCGGGGCGGGCCTGGACCTGGCCCATGGACATCTCACCCAGAACTCGCTCGCCCCACTTGACCTTCACGGGTTTGGGAAATTCAATAGTGGCGGGCAAGGGACCGGTCCCCTTGATGGCCCCGTTAATAATCACATCGAATCCGTCGTTGGTGGGGTTGGTAATGTAGACATTATCGAAATTCATGGTCGCTTTACCCACCATTTTTTCGACAATGGGGCCCCCCACGATGGGGATGAGGCGTCCAATGGTGCTATCTACCTCGCAGCCGACACCCTTCTGGATATAGTCCATAGTGGTTTCGTATTCGCCTACTTTGACAATGGTGGAAATACCCACTTCCACGGACATGGCCGTCATGGCCTGCTCGATAAACTCGGTCATGCTCCAGTTGTCGAATAGGGTGGGATCGATACTGTCTACATCGACGGTGGATCCTCCCAGGCCACCAATGGCTAGTAGGGCCTCCAAAGGGGCGGTATCGAGATTGGCGGCCTGGGCACTGTTGACCAACAGTCCGACCACATCCTGGGGATTGAGGTTCATCTTGAACGGGAGGCCGGGACTGGCCTGTTTGCTCTTACCTTCCACTCGGAAGGGTTTGCTGGATAGGTCGACGTCGAGTTCGCCTAGATAGGCGCCATGTGCCACAATCTTGGACTTGATCTTAAGGATGGACAGGGGGGCTTTGAAGGGGTTGTAGATGGTTACCCCGGCCTGGGCAATGTGCGTGTGGACGGTGTCCTCCAGAACCGTAAACTTGGCGCCGTAGATCAGCTGATCCTTGAGTTCGGGCATCTCACTCTTGATGCGCACCGAAGCCATACCGCGGTTCAGAGACTCGGCGGCACTAGACCCGTCGAACACCGCAATCTCCACGGTGCTCTTGTCGCCCGAAATGAACTTGGCCATCATTTCTTTACCTTTGGGACTGGCGTTGGGGTCGAACTCGGCCTTGGCCTTGAGGTGGTTCTCGTTACGATCCAATTTGAAGTCGGGGAGAGTTACTTTACCGACCCGGTCGCCTTCGTAGAGCATCAGGAAGTGCAAGTCACCTACGTTAATCTTGATACGGGAAGGATTGGTGATTGACACTGTGGAACATATAAAGGTGCGTGGGTGTGAGAGGGTAATGGGCGTTAGTCAAGGGTACCCATTCTGTCGGATTAGAGGGTTTGGGAAGTACGGTAACACATGGTTAGAAATGCCCTAGTCCCACTAAAGAGGTTCCACTTAGCTTTTTGACCAGAAGATAATGGCAAAAAAAGCCCAAGCAGCTAAAACTGATTGTACAGGGTAATCAGCGGTTTTTAGAACAATATACTTACCGTCAATATCCAACAACATAGCGTCTTTGGTGCCTTCCGTGACCTCGAAAGAGTTGAGCTTAGTAGGCACCGAGGCGAGTCCCTCCATGCCCTCTAAACTAGTCTTCACGTCGAACTGGATACCGTCCAGCTGTACCAGGCCGATGGGAGTAACGGCGCGCACGTCGGCCCGACCATCAATACCAAACTCGGCCTCCTTGGCCATCGTAATCATTTCGATAAATTTCTCAAAGGCACGGTGACCGTCGTCAGGGACGACCAAGTGGCTCGCCGTGAGAGGGAACACCAGGGCCCGTTTAAGGTCGCCTTCCATAACCTCAGTGAAAGGGAGATCCATGCGGCCCACCACTTCGTTGCCGTTTTTCATGGTCATGGACTGACGCACCTCCTTCACCGCCACATCGAAGCCGAAGGGGAGCTGAGTCTTGGCTGTGACGCGGTCAGACGCCACCAGGGGGGAATAGGCGGTTTCAGGGGTGATGGTCATGTCCATCTCTTCAATGTCAATACCCAGGATATAGTCCATGTCCATGGGTAGTTTAAGGGCCACCACCATAGACATACCTTTGATCCCTTCGGTTAACCAGCCTACGGGAGTTTCACCATCAGGCAGCACGGCCACTCCACGGGCTTCGGTGGTCAGTTCCTGACCGGAAATAAAGCGGGACATAAGGTCGGACATACGCTCCAAATCCTCCGGTTTGTCTTGAGGAATCATACGACCCCGCATCTCCATCACGGTGTGGCCGGGGGTCACCACCGCGTTGGCCACCTCGACGGGGCCCATGTACGTGTCACCATACATGATATCCAACTGGAGGCGACCGAGTTCCATGCCAATGGGGGACGGGTTGGCCAATTTGGCCTTGAGCAACAACTCAATACCTCCCTCAGGGGCGTTGCCGGGCAGGTCGAAACTGAGAATCTCCACATCGCTGAAGCCTCCCATCCCCTTCATCTTCACGGTTTTCACCATGGGGATACCACCCCGCGACAGACCCAGGGCCTTGACGTGAAGCTGACCCCGCAGCGTCCACTCGAACTCGGACTCCTTCATCATCGCCTTGGCAAACTCACCGAAGTTGGCCTGGTCCTTGATCCGGAAAACGGAGGTTTGTTTCATTTGACCCGATCCACCGCTAATGCTGAGGGGCTTGAGCTCCACCGCTCCTAAATGCTGACTCTTCCAATAGACGTCAACGGGTTCCGTGAAGGTGACGTCGGCGGACACGGGACCGGTGTTGAGCATTTCGGCGTCCATTTCCATGAGCATAGAATCATCCGTAGGTTTGGTAATTTGGATTTGCCGGAATTTCATATCCGCATTATCGATGGAGGATTGGGCCACTTTGGGGAAAATGACGAAAAGTACTAAAAGGACGATGGCGACAATGGCCACGACGGTGGCCCCTCCGCAGCCTAGCCAGAACCGCCTACGCCGGTACCAAGGGAGTGGGGGGCCGTAGATTTGGGGTTGGATAGCACCCGCCTCTTCCTCAGGAGTGAACTCCTCTTCATGACTCAGGAGCTGTTGGCCTGGTCGCGACGTAGGATAGTCGTGTTGCTGGTTGAGGTGATCATCCTCGTAACCGGGGCGTGGCGCTGACATGCTTGTAAGCGCCCGCTGTAGAATATACTAAGGGAAAGGATGGGGTACTGTTGGACAAAAAAACACACGAATTTCGAAGGGTAGTTTACGCGTCTATAGTTTGCAATGGGGTGATCGAGATTGTAGATTGTATTGTTAAGCTATAGTACGGGTTAGTTGAGTAGAATGGAAGTTGGGTTAAAGACTAAGCGTAAAGATGATGAGTTTGGTTAATGGCAGTACCCCAGTGGATCTGATCTACAGGCACCATGCAATCCCAGAATAATTAAACTGATTGGCAGTGTAAAATTACTCGCTAGCCGAATGGAACTATTTCCTCTAATGCCGGTTAAAAGATCAAAGAAGGGGACGATGTGATGTAATTTATATTCAATTAGCGTGGTAAGTGATGAGTATATTACCTAAACACTAAAACTCATTACATAAGTAAATGTATGGTAGAGAACAGTTGGGTCATTAAAGAAGCCGAAATAAATTAAGGCATTAGGGGCGGCCAGGGGCTACCTTTATAAAAGCCCAAAAATTGTCAACTGGGGTTCAATGAACTAGGAGCGGACTAATCTCAAGGCCCTAGGGAAAGGATTTCAGAATGTAGGCATAATACTAATAAACGGTATTATCATCCCAATTACGGGGGCTATTGCGGTTCTATAGGAAGTCGACTATATGGAATAGGGACTCGGGATCGCTATAGTGCACCGGTCTCTGTACACTAATATCGTCAATACGCGTCCACCGTCAACCGCAAAATTCCGTCCCAAGTGGCCCATACTTTTTTTAAATACTGTCACATACGATGGCCCAATCTCGACCGTTGGCCCGTACCAGACCAGCCCTAAAGCCGAAACATGCTCCTCCATTGACTACTTTGGGAGTCGCACTCTTACTTTCCCGATACTTGTGTAAGTGCCCCTGGGAAGAGTCGGAAAGATGGGACGGAGCGATGGGTAGAGAGAATCGCTCGTCTGTGCGACCACATCAGTGTGAAGGCTCGCCTCGAGTACAATTATACTATTCATTGGGCTATTCATCGGCCGACCCGCTCCGCCCCAGCAAAATGAATTTCGCTACGTTTGGGGCAACTATTCGCCTCGATAGACCGTGAAAGGCCTATTACACATGCATGACCTAGGCTCTGTGTCATACTGTCGGGTTCGCTAGTGACACGGCCACTGTAGACCGAGCACGCCCTCAACCAATTAAATTGGGGATGGAGGGATTGCTCCGCTCCCTGACGGTACACCGCCAGTGGCAAGGGAACCTAGAACAGAGAACTATCGAGTGATTTTAAGATGTATCATATATGCTCTAAGGGACCCAACTCGCCTGAGCCTAAAATACCATTATCATATGAAAGTCAAAGGAGGTGTAACCTACCGAAGACTACGTATCCTATATCCGTTGAGGCATTCTCTTTCGAGCCTCAAGCTTGCACTTGTAAGATGTAATGTTCACTATTGGATGAGTGCTATACGTATTCCAGATATGGGGTTAATAGAGATAGGACATTGGAAAATAGGTGAGAGTAACAGTGGACCCACTTTCCTTATTATCCAACCCTTTGACCAAATAACATACTTTATGCTTTGGGAAGCGAGGGTTTATCAGACTTTTCAAAAATCAATTAAGTGAGCCAAATACGGCTCCTCTTTTCGGGTAAAAGATATAGTATCAAGGGAAATATACGATAGGTGAACCCAAATCAATTAGATTGGCGGAATTTCGCTTGGACGATATGGGCCCATTGGGCATCTGTCGGGTAAATTCGCACTAGGCATTAACTGGTCCGTACTACTAGGCCAGGCACTATCCCCGTTGCCTTTTGGCCCCCGTAAGCCACGCCAGTCCATAAACCAATTCTCCTGTAGGGCAACTGTTTCTGATACAGTATACTACACTGGCCAGAATACCATGGGACATTATAACACCCCACCAGTGGTTAATGGTCGGACATGGCTGGCAAGTTATTTGTCTGGTCAAAATCAGGCCATTTGGGCAGTGGCTGACAGGGCTTCTCGATTTGTGGAATAGTACAAACCAAGCGTTACACAAGGCTATAAGGGCGCCAGTGGCTCTAGGGCGGGTTAATCAGCACAGTTCACAAGCGTTATATTCACGAGGCCATCGGGGATCCTGTAATTTTATACTAATTAGGAAGTTTTGTTTCGGCACTGTGGTTTGGCTGTGTATTATTTCGTTTTTAAACAAGAAACTGCAGTGGATTCGGAGTATCATTGCCGATTCTCTGGATTAAGGCCTATTGTTAATGCCGAACCGGCTGCAGCACTGATAATTGACCAAGGAGTACGAGGTGACTAGCATACAGTTAGTGTGGAACTACCTCTAGTTGAAAACAATCCCCACAGAGGAGAAGCTGACGTTACTGCGGTCACACCATCCTGGCTTGGACCTCTGAATTCTCCAATATAAGAAAGAAGGAATAGCTCGCCAAGGCAGAGCTCCTTAGATGACTATTAACCCCATTCTCTCATTAATTATATTCAATCGCCAGTATCCTCTTTTATCACTTCTTATTTCAATCGTATAATAAATATATTTTACTTAAAAACACTATAGCTATAGTTCGCTCACCAAATTCGCTAAGCATCACTATCTCTAGTTTAGCAACAATTTATTAGAAGTATACTAAGTTGAACAGGTCCTTTTCAAACCGTACCTAGCAATAGGGCCAGTCTGAGTAATGGCGGACACCCCCATCCATATGGATGGAATTCAAACCAGCTGTATAAGGTTTTACATAATACATGTATGGGTGAACATCTGTGAGAATAGCTTTTAACCAGTAATATTGGCCCCATCCAATGGATTTTTCATTATACAGCCTGAATGAACTTCTCCCATATAAAACACTACAATGATCCCGAAATAGCCTAGGCCAGTTGGTACAACCCTGGGTACAGTTATATACATGTCCATTTTTATATATATAGGGAAATGCAAGAATAGATATGGGAGAGGTTTAACTGAGCTGTATAAAGAAAAATCCATTGGATGAAGCAAATATTACTGATAAAAAATAAATCTCCCATATATTATCACATACACTTATCATTTAAAACCCTATACAGCTGGGTTGAATTTCACCCATATGAAATTAGTGGCAAATTATTTAGAATTCCCTTTCATGTGTTGTGGCCGGGCCTGCTTAAACTCTAATAGCATATCCCGGCCAAACTATTTTTAGTTTAGAAAAGATGAAGAACATCACCAAATATCAGTCTTCATCTTTTCCCACCCAGTTATAAGCCATTCGATGGCTAGGCCATTTTTCCAATATTCAATATTCAATATTCAGTATTTATAGTTCTTACTCACAACTCGAGGATCATTTAGTTATAGGAGTCTGGGGTGTTGCCCCTCCTAATCCAACATAATCTGTCCGCTAATGATTGCTGTCTTAGCAGGCTGTATAGCACCATATTGTACCCCTGGTCCTAATGGGGCCGGACATTATATATAATATCTTACCAGATGGACCCCCTCGGAGTTCGCACCACTCACTCCTAGGTGATCTTAGTATCTTCCAGTTCCCATGGAAGCCTCTGCTCATATGAGGACCACCCGGCCCTCCCTATCATTATCCTAGTTATGTAGTTTCCCCTTGAGACCTCCCTTGGAGTAGTCCCCCATGTATATATAACTGGGCCCCCCATGGGGACCAGTTAATACCCTAGCTTATTCTTACCCCCCTTAGTTTACCCTCAATAAACTCTATATATGCTCACCCCCTTATACTAACTAGTAAGTGTGCATCAGTGCATGTCCCCCTCATATGCATTGGACACTTGCTTTATTCAGTTAGTATCAGCCCTACCTAATGCTAGTAGCCCGCTTGGCCGTGCCCAATGCCCCACCTACCATTAGAAGCCTATCCCTGAGACTCTTGATGGACTAAGAGTGGTTAATTCAGGCAACATGGGGTATATCCCCAGACTTAGTACTCTCAGAGCTGCCAACATTGGTGGCCTTTTTTATTACATCTTCATATAAATACCTATTGGGTATTCTCCTAATAAACAGGCAGTTTTCACATTAAGTATAAGTTTACCAGTCAGTTATTTTGATCCACCAGTCTTGTTCTATTCCTATCATCCATTTGGCCTAAGCCCATTCATTGTGCCTTATCTGCCATACATTAGAAGGATCCCTGTGTGATCCCCGGTTGCCCTAGTTGTCCCTATCTGAAGATCAGATAAGAATTGTCCCC
>JANBQC010000355.1:0-28961 GCA_027576995.1 Dimargaris cristalligena
TATCAATGTACTTAATGGTCCTTGCACTAGTATTTATATCAGCCAAATCTAATTATGGCGCTTGAATATAGAACTAGGTATGCCCCTCCTCATTTGGTTATACGTTATACTATCTATATACCCCTCAAACAGATAATTTAGCGGTACTGCCAAGTACAGAGATGAGTGGAGGAGTTAGGAGCCCTCGACCAGTTTATTTTAAAAGGCGGAAAGGGTTGAATTATTCTATGAATGGAACTCTCTATGACTGTGCAGTTTTCAATACAAAAATATATGTTTAAAGCGGATATGTAATTTGTGCCAGTAGAATGAAGGTATGTATCATACTACTTCAAATAGGGGACGTTACAAATAGGTGGAATTCAGGATGTTTGTGCTAATTTTATGAAGGTCAGTCGACCATACCTAAAAAAATGCGTCTAATGCGCCAATTTCCCTTATAACTTTGTTACTCCAGTCTTATCTTTTACCAGTCATGCTTTTGTGAATCGTGGACGGCTTACCTTAAAGAGACCAGGAATCGGTAAAACTAATGCGACACACCAGTCCGATATCATCAGCGAATTATTCCTATATTACACACTCGGTATTCAACATGTATATAATATTGGAATTTTACCATTTTTTTGGTTTTATTTCTACTATATTCGATAACGCGACGTTGTAATTCGACGTCGATACACGCATAAAGTCTAAATACCTTTGCCTAAAAGAGAATAGTTAGCCGGTGGGGTACGAAGTCTATACTGAGACTGAATCTAAAAATAATTTGTCTAATTATTAATGAGTAGATGGCTGGGCATCAAGGCTCATACGAATGGAGGAGGTGGGGGTGAGAGTGGTGTGACAGTGAGTAGTATGAGGGAAAATGGCGGCGGGCGCATGG
Source organism: Dimargaris cristalligena (assembly GCA_027576995.1). NCBI lineage: Eukaryota > Fungi > Kickxellomycota > Dimargaritomycetes > Dimargaritales > Dimargaritaceae > Dimargaris > Dimargaris cristalligena. Next base: position 887 of record JANBQC010000355.1, read on the forward strand.
TGGCGGTCGTGCGGATGCAAGAGTGAGGGATTGATGCGGATATAAAATGGGGTGGGGGAGTGGGAGTGGTACTGTACTAATTTATGCAATAATTGTAGTGGTTTGGTCGTAGTAACTAGACCGAGTTTCCCAAGCCGAGCGGTAAGGAACGGTAAAACCGAAGCCAAATCCGTTGACATTACAAGTCTCGACGAAATCGTGCAGACCATTCATAAGGGCCAAGTCGTTATGGCGGGCGCTGGATAAGCGCCCAGCGATGGTGGTGTCGAAGACCGGGCGTGAATGGCGGGTAAGTACGGGAATGGTTCTCGGGGCAGCTGGTGCTTCCTGCTGACCGCGCAACACAAACCATTCCATCACACGGTTGCTGAGGCTTGGTTTGCGGGCACTGGTGGTGCTAATTATTCCAATCGGGGGAGCCACGGGGAGCGCGTTAATGTTGGTGGATCTTACCAATAAACTGTCAACTTTCACTGGTGTGCTTCTGGTGGTGGAGGCTGACCATGAGTTTGGCAGAGACTGGATTGAGGCATTAGACATGGTGGATTGAGAGGCGACCGATGCACTGATTCCTGTATCGAGGGAATGGCAGCGGGTCAGGCTGACGTCCTTGATGCGGTGATGGCGAAGGGAATCCTGGAGAGACTCAAGGCTCACTAGACTACGCGAAGAGTTGAAGATGGGGATCGGTGATTTGCGGTTCAGATAAGCCGGAGACTGACAGCAGATGGTATGGTCGGAGGTAATGGAACTGATGGGTGACAGTTGACCGCGGAGATTTTGCGAGCGGGGCGATGCAATGATGTCGTCGCATAGCAGAAGACCATGTCGGATAGCCTGTTCGCGGGCCCGTTGCTTTTCGTATACGTCGGCTCGATATGAGGCCAGCACGGCATACGGGGTGGGGCTGGTAAAAAAGGCCAGGGCGTGAAGCAGCCCCTGGCAACAGAGAATGACCCCACTCGACCAAATCAAATCAGGGGACGAACGGCCAGAGTACGCTAAAAGGTCGTTCGATATAAACGGCAAGTAACAAATTGCCAGGGATATGGCATAGAAGGTTACTGATAAAACAGCACGGAAGATTGTGCGACGGGGGACAAAGTCAACTGTGGCCAGCGGGAAGGGGCTAAGCGGGGACAGCAGTCCATTTAGTACCGACTGTCGGGCTTGGTAACGTATACAGAACTTATAGCTATAGTCGCGGTACCGATCAAACGAATTAGCGGCCGAGCATAGGGACGGACTGGGAAGCACGTTGGACGGCTCGGTCACAGTTTGGCGGAGAGAGGTGACTTGGCGGGATTGATAACGAAGGAGGAACTGTATGGCCCAGCCCAAGGCGTAAGCGGCGAAGAGGACCCCAAACAGGATCCAGATTCCCAGAAAAGACCAATAAAGTGCCGATGCCAAGGTGATTTCATGATCGGTGAATAAAACAATACTGGCGGAGGGCCCGGCGACGGATGTGGCACCGGCCAGGTATAAAATTACCGGGACTAAGCTGAACAAGGCGGCCAATCCAACGGACCCGACTAAACAGCCACGCTCAAACTGCTTATTAAGGCGCAGTAATTTATTTGCGGCGTCCAGGTGCACATTCACCAAATTCAGTTCATAGTGGGACTGGACGATAAACGCAATGATGGCGAAGATTGAGGCCAACGTAGCAAAATGGGTACCCCAGGCGATGAAGAGAGTAGCACCGCGGGTGGATTGATTTAAAACTTCCGATTCCGACGCTCCAAACGCATGAAATGCGGGTTGCAAGCCGAGGACGTTAATGGATGACTCCAGTGGATTGATGCCGGAGGGAATACCAGCAGCGGTAGGGAGAGGAGCGGGCAGCACGGCGGTATTTAGCAGTTGAAAAACGGCGAGAATAACATCCGTGATGGCAATTAAGATAGCAAACCGAAAGGAGGCACGGTTGACTTGGCGGTACTTCCAGTTGAGGAGGAAGACGCCCAAGCCGACAATGCCGAGGGAAGCAAGCACGGAGAGGCTGCTGAGAATCCTAGTGACGCTGATATACAGGCCGAATTGGGCGACTGCAGCTGGCATTATTAGTGTGCCTGGACAATGAATGGTAGTTAACTATCGACTATTACAAAGTTAAATTCTACACAATTATGTAATTTTAGGGAAATGATTAAAATACTTCAGTAACTGAGGTTCGAAGAATCGATTTCAATCCAGAAGACAGTTTTAGATGAAACCGCAGGTGCGGCAGGATTATGTATTGGGTTGGTAGAAGAAAGATGCTTAGATATCATAAACTAGGGATGGATATGGGGTTTAAGGCGTCGATATGGAGGCCATAATCATGAATGGTTTGCAGATGAATAGCATTGAACCATGCAGGTGGAAGCTGCTGTAAGTCAATGGGTGGTCACTAGGAATTACCGAAGCAAAGTTGACGGGCTAGGGGTTCAGTTTATATATCACAGACTGGTATTTACACCCATATTTGTAGCCTAGTCGTTGTATTTTTTTTAGAGGAATGCTTTGTTTACTCTATTTCGACCGCAAAGGATCGTATTCCGTGGCGGGCTTTGAGTAGCCCTTTCCCACTTCCTTTTTGTTTCGATACTTTTCGGACCAAAAAACCAACCTTACCCACGCCTAGCCAAGGGTTCTCTAGTGTATCTAACGCGGCCTACAGTGCACTGCGCGAGTTCTTTGGAAAGGGGGTGTTCAGGATCGCGTAAACTCTGCCCTAATACACCCCTAATACTATTCTCTCGGCTCACCGTGATGATTGACACCATTTTTACATTTGTGACAGCTACCCGTCTAATATGGGAATCAGGGATTCGTAAACATACTAACATGTTCTTATAGCCACCCCGGTTAAAGCGACGTGGAGAATAGGCATTGATAGAAGGGGAGGTGGGTGAGGGGAGGGCGGGGCAAGCCTTTGCAGAATAATGGTGAGCTTCTAGGCTGAGAATCGAACCCCCAAAATAGGAGCCGTTGGTCAGAGGGGCGGGCAAGTTAGGTAGTGTTCTGCTACTACTTTCCTGTGGGTTTCATGGAGTACCATTTGGGCACTGTGTACCCCCGCCCCCTTTCGGGTCAGCAACAATGATTTGCTGCCGTGATAATGAATGGCCCCTGCCACTCCCACCCGTTTGGCATGAATATACCCCATCAATCGCAGCGCCTCCCCTGCCCCCCGTCCCCACTGGGGTAAGGCTCCTTAGTTGGACAAGCCTTTCTCTCTCTCGTCAATCTCCAGGTATATTCGGGGTCTCCCCTACGCATAGGGAGCAGGCCCCTGCAATGAACACATGATACCTTATACCGCATTTTCCACAATACAAATCATAACAATACTCAGCTACCTTGTTTATTAGTCACTCAGACATAAACAAACCCCGTCCCACTATTGCGAATAGCCAAAAGGGTTATTTCTATGTTCTGTTATGTGAGAACCGATTGCGGGCGGCATAGACATTTCTTTTGTTTACATTTTAGTGCGCGCGCCTACCCTCAGTCCTCAACTCGTCGCAAGTAGTGATTATGCATATACATTATAAATACATGCCGCTAAACACGATCGTATAGTATACTAGTTCGAGGTTACAGGCACGTCCACCTGTTTTTTAATCTATATCTCACCAACTATCACTGTAAGTAGATCTCGGAACTCAATAACTGTCAAAACTCGAGTGTGTAATATAGCTACAATTAACGAGGTGTTATAGCAGTGACCAGACGCGCCCTTCGACAGTGTATCATAATTAATGTTAAAGGCTTGTCTGTGCGTTACACGTATAACTGATCCACACATATCATAGGGAATGTAGAATACAGGTTCTCTAGTTGAACACTACACGGCATTCAAGGACCGGAAAAAGGTCTGAGTACGTGTATCATGGATATATTCAATCAAATCTGGTAGTTCCATTTTGATGCCTTGTTTTAGGCGACCAACCCTGTACTGTTAGTAATGGCTGAAGTATATCAGGTAAATAGTTGGTAATATCATGTGTTGTATTGTTCTATAGAAATCGGCTATACAGTCATTGGGATTTCACACCCATTGAACAAAAAACGCGAACGCCTACCCGGGTTATTTAATGAGAAAGGTGCAAGTCTATTGCCTGCGAGGTATTTCAGAATGCCGAGAACATTCAGTGTGGACTATGTTGTTTAGGTGCCCTAAACAGGATGTCCACATGGTGTCGTGCACTCCCGCAGAGTATAGTCCGATATCCTACAGAGCTCTAATTATTGTTAAATTACCGATGGGAAGCCTTGTCGGGGCAGTTTTTTAGTAACCTTGGTCCGTAATGCTACCTATGTGCAAAGCACGACCAATTAATAAATTTTGACTTGAAATATAATGTAAACTCCTGATATTGGACGGTTCCAAGATTTATACTATGATTTCGAATGTCTTTAGGTTTAGGTTGGCACTCACTATTCTACCAGTGTCCTCAATGAACCCTTGGTTTAACAACTATATACATTAACCTTACTTTTTTTACATTAATTCTGCTGAAATACCGATCCCCACAGTGGTTTCACTATTTACGAGCATAGATGACTGCAAGACCTCTGGATGGCATTGTACTGGGAGAAACTCATAAAACTTAGACTCTCCCAGATGAAACTTGTTTGAGAGTCTTTAACCAGTAAATCGGAGGCCGTTGTTGGAATCATTGGAAGAGCAAAATAGCGGCGCCCTTGGAATGAGGGGGTGTCTCGACAAACCAGTCTTTATCTAATTCAGTACATCGGGGCACCCGTGGACCCGCAAATACTATAGTAAACATTCGAAAAGAACTGGATGGTGTAAATATGGGGTTCACATTACCCCCATATTGTATTATTATTCTTTTTGGCTACGCAATAGGGTTTCTGGGATATGATCATAATAAATTATATCACGCCGATCCCTAGTGAGGTGATTTTATTTTAATGGCATTAGGCTGATAGTATCTCCATATATGAATAGCTCTTGAACCCGCTGGGTGTGTTCATGGCTTCCAAATCTATCAAAGGCCTAACTGGTGACATCACCATGACGGTCTCCGACTGACTCCTGGTATAGGGCGGGTAAACTTTCTTCCAAAGCGATATTTTATCGCCAATACCATAATCCGGGTCTAGGTTATGGATCCGTGGTACACTTGCGGGATGATTTCATCAAATGATTTACGGCTTGGCAGGGCCTTGTCCCAGCTTTATGAGGTATTATATCAGCACACGTGAACTATTTCATTGTATATATGTAATGATAAGGTATAGGTAGTAATCGGGTAACTTCTATGAAATATATATAATATTATACATGCAAGGACATAGGTATGCATAACCAAGTGCCAGGATTTTTGATTTAAATTGGGTAGGAGGAGGTCAGAGTTTTTGGGATAATGGATATATAAAGAATACAGATTATATATATATATACGAGTGTCTATTACACGGCAGTGACGGGAATGTCCCGATTTTTCCAAAACTTCCACTGGTTCGAACGCTCCGGCTGCTCGCCCGGGGATGGGTATCCGGTAGCAGTCATACAGTGTAAGGTTAGTTTTTCCGCTTCCGCAATAGACTGGGGGGGCTGCGGCGGTACTTTCATATGCGGTGGGCATTGCCGAATCATCTCTTGCCATTCCTTAGCACGCACAAGCTCCATTTTCCCGATCCACTTCTCAAATATGGCCAGATTGCGTAGGTTCGCCTTGTAGATGATATCAAAAATATCGCCCAGAACGGGTATGGTGCCGATGCCTCCATCAATGGCGATGTTGCGAATCATTTTGGCCTTGTATTTGCCCGGTAGGCCGGTCGATGAGGCAATTTTGACCAGGTAGAGGGCGATGGCGACATTGACGCAATCACCCGCGGCGGGGACAAGACCAATCAGGCCATCAAGACCAATCTGAATGGGAAGGCCTGGGATAGCGTCCATGGTTTTGGCAATACGGCGAAATTTGGTCAGGCGGACCTGGACATACTCAGGGTCAAACTTGGTACGCTCATTGAGTTGCAGGTAAAGGCTGGTGGGTGTAATCGGCGCAGGATTGACCTGAACCGGGGTATGGTCGCCTGTGGTGGTGGTGGTATGCGACGAAGGGCTGCGCGGAGGGGTCGGTGGGGCCTGGTGGAGTGGCTGGGTGGGTTGGACGTACATGGGGCGCGGTGGGTAGGCAGGGGGAGCAACCATGGTGATGTTTTTGTGTGGAAGGGGAGTGAATGGGAATATCGACCGTGGGACAGCCGAAAGTGAACAATAGGAATACAAGTAGGTGGGGGACGTTACAGGCAAACCTAGGCAACCAGAGACGATTACGCAAGAACAGCAATGGTGGAGTTACTGAGTCAATAGGATGGAACAGCAACAGGCAGTAAGGGGCGGTGGTGAGTTGTAAGGGTCGTACAGGAGCAGTAACTGAACGGTGAAGTGAAGTTGGAATAGCCCCTCAGAAATCCGGGAAGAGACTGGCAAGAGAGAATAGAAGGTAGCGGTGGAAGTGGAAGCAAGTGGTGATAAGAAGGGTAGGTGGTAAAGACGGCAGGAAAAGAGGGTCTATATATACCAGACCAGTAGTGGCCCACGGCTTTCAGTGAAAGGGAAATCGATGCAGCCGCCACGGGGAACCCTGCCTGCTTTTCCAACTCCGCCGCACCCAGATACTGCGTTGTTTTTACCCGGTTGCATGATCGAAAAAAAACCCCCCCAGTAGGGATGGGGTTTAGTCCCCCTGGGCTTACTGACAACCGTAGAATAGTCTATAATTTCCACATAGCGGGGAATCCTGGGTGAGTGTGGAAGTTTCCGTCACCCACCATCCGGGCTTCCCCAATCACAGGGTCTCCAAATCCAATCGGGCCAGCGACTCGACCTTCTCGAATAACGAGTCTTGGCAAAGAAGTGGCGTCGGGTTTATTTTACAAGACCCTCAAGCAAAGCTCCCCCAAAACGGATTTTACGCCATGGCCACACAGTTTCCTATACCGCTATTCATATAGAGCCTTCCTGAATTCACGGTTTGATTAAGATCCTACCGATTCATTGTTCATCGGATTTCCAATTAGGCCCTCGTCACCATGGTCTGTTATTACGATAAACCGAATCTCGCCTTGTAAATACACGTCCACAAAAGTGAGTGTGAAGGGGAAGGTGAAAAAGGCGAAGCCATCTCCAATTTTGCCCCATTGTTTCGTGCTACAAGTGCGGCGATAGATAACCACCCTTTGAACACGGCTCTCCCGCAGACGTGTTTTTATATATATTATTTTGGGTGGGCCATTTTTATTATATGGGTGAAATTCGGCCCAGCTGTATAATGGTTTAAATAATATATATATGTGATATTTATTCTTAACCATTAATTTTTACTTCATCCAACGGATTTTTTGTTGTACAGTTCGGTTGAATCTCTCCCATATGTTTATTACATTTATACACATATATGAATAGTCCCACCAGGGTGCAAAGCCCTCAGTGTAATATATTATTGGACGGCCCTTCACTCATTCCTCCTGTCCACAGATAGGTGGATATTGTCATACCTCCCCCTACCGTGGTAGGACAGCCCGGCCGACTAAAATACGACCACAGCTCACCTTCCAATTGACCTGGACGTGGTTATCGTCCACACTCAGTGAAGCCCGAATGGCTGACATTTAGTCCACCGGAGGTAGCACGCGACACTGTAGAAGGTCCATGGGACATGGCAGGTAGTTGGAGGAGTTTTAGACGGTGCCCACTGGGCTTTTCACTGGCTATGTATTGCTGTTTGATCTGTCCACTCAACTCTCCCATCCGGGCGCCTTAGCTTAGGCTTCGTTTTGCATCTCTTAGTATCGCTAAGCGCCGCCGAAGTATTATTGGTCTAATGGTAATTTTTCCCTTGTACAAAATGGAATTGGGCCTTCCTAAAAGGGGCCACTGTACAACCCACCACACTGGGAACCGTGTGATAGTCAATTATATGGACGGTTTCGCTCATTTTTGAGTACCAGTCGGATCTTAGCGGGATGGAACGGTGGTCATGAAAATCTTTAAACTAACCCACTTTGGGGTAAGCCCACCTCCCCCCTTTCTTGTATTTCCAACCCGACGACCCCTCCCCCACTCTCGGCTGGCGTCCGATAATACATATATAACCCTACCATCCACTTGCCCTGTTGTTGAGAGGTCATGCCACTGATGCATAATATTGTGATCCACTTCGTTCATTTTGCTGTTCCAGAATTCGCTGCACTTATTTATATTACACGTGGCCATTACCCGTGTATGCCGCTCTCCATTTGCTAATTTTGAATTTGTCACCTGCTTATTTTTGCCGTGTGGCTTATGCAAACACGACCATGCGGGTCCGTTTATCGCTTTTGCTGCTTTCCCTGATTAATGTGGGGTCTACAGTCCTTGCGGAACCCATTAATTCGGACGGGGATACTTCATCGACGAGCCAAAATGACGGTAAGCGCTCACTCACATCAACACCCAACATCACCCACCAAGACCGGTTCAGTCTCATCATGCTTCTTGCCAAGCCCCATATTACCCCCGACCTGTCCTACGCTTTGCAAACCGTGAATCGCAAGCTGTACAGCCAGCATAGCGCCTTGGCAGCCCAATGTCGCTCAAACTATCTATGTCTGCTTCGAGTGGCGGTCAATCGTGGCGGTCTGGTCGACCCATCCATCGAAACCATACTAAACAATCTAATCTCGCAAGTGACCCTCCTCCAAATTTTTGCGGCGCTGGATACCGAGATTAAAACTTGGTTATATTCTTACATTACGCCCGCTATATTGGGCAACGGCGGGCAAACTGGGCAATTGAATGTCGTCAGTGATACCGTACAGCACGCGCTTCCTATACCCCAACTACCCACGGAGATTCGTCCTGTGCCCTATTTACAGTTAAACCAGTGGGCCGATGAATTCCCGTTGGTGAACGCCATTAAGGCGGGCCCTGCCACGGCCCGGTTTATAGTGACCCTCTTCGAACAATTAGTCCGCCTCGTCATCACTAGCCGGCTTGATCAAACCGAAACAACTTCTAGCTTGGTCGAGTTGATTCAGGAGGGGGCCGATGGTGCTGGTTCATCAACTTGGGACCATTTCCGACTGTTCAATTATGTTCAGAAGAATACCCCGGGCTTTTTCAGCGACCCTGTTATCCTTTTTCGCCGCTTAGTCATGGAAGTGTTCCGGGAATTATTCTACATAGCCTATCGTGAAAAGCAGTGGGATACCTTGCAGCGGCTTTTAACCACCATACACCGCCACCATTCCGTATTCGGTCGCTTCCAGACCTACTACCATGGTGTCCTGCTAGTGGCTCAATTTGCCGAGCCCGGGCGGATGGCCTTTATGGAGGGTCAGCTCCGCTATATGACAGCAAGCGACCGCCTCACCTTGGTGACTTGTGCCCGGCACCTAAATTTGGTGGAGGCGGCCGAGTTCTTGACCGATGGGTTATGTGCCAACCGATCCGTGTTGTCGATGGGCCTTTGCATGTTGTTGGATCCGAATACCTCGGGTGAAGGAACTGTTCACCCTAACCTGTGTAACGGGCTCCTGGATCTACCCGAAAGATTCCTAGTGACCCACCGATTGGATGATTACTTCCAATTTCGCGTAGTTCCCGACCAGCCCTACCCTGAAAGGCTATATAGTGAAGGCGTCGATGTCAGACACTCCCTCCCCGGGCTAACCAAAGACAGTGGTACTTCCAACCAAAGATGGCTTGCCGTGAAGAAATGGATAAAGAAAAGAGCGAGCCATGATCAATTTAACCAATAACGGACCAACTGCTGCTTTAAAATAGTAGCTAATATACATATCCCATATATTAGATAGTATCTGTGTTTATTCTAGAGCCAATCTAATCTTAATACAGGAGAATCCAGCGCAGCTTCCAAAACTTTTGTAAGAAGTTCAAATATGGAGGTGATAATCGCACCATTGTAATGGCCCCAAGGCCTCTCTTTGACATAATGCCGCTGAAGATAAGAAGTGTTTAATAGGTTAAGTTAGAAATGGAAATGGGTGAAGTTCAATGCAGCTAGATAGGGTATTTAAATAAGATGGTGATAGGAACAGAGGCCGGGGAATCGCTATACCAATAAAACCCATCATCCTATCAAACGGATTGTTATGTTATACACCCCAATCGGACCACTCCAACACGATTTCCATTAAATCGGGCCACACGACATGGTCGCAGTTTCATACATTATATAATGAGGCCAATGTCGGCATTCTCAACTCAGAAAGGGTTTATATGGTAAATGTACGTTAAGCGGGTCCGTGAAAGGTCTATGTGTAAACTTCCTCACTTCTTGGCGCTATTTTTGGCGGTACGGATCTTGTCGACCGTCGATTTCATATCGTTGGCAATGGGTGACGGGAACTTAGAAGTGGGGATCTTACCCATAGGGATCTTAGGCTTCGGGTTGGCATTGCCCTTCAAAGGAGGTTGGGCATTTCCGTTAAATCCCTTGTTGGAGCGCAGCAGGTCCGTATCCAATTTGTTTGGGGAAAACATACGGCGGTAAACATGGATGGACTGGGAGGCTGGACTACTCTCGCCATAAGGGAGGGAGGCAGCGGTACTGGGTAGGTAGCTGAAAGCCATGGCCATGGCAAGGAGAACGGCGGCAGACTTGATGCTGTGCATGATAGGGAATGCGGGCGAGTAAGTAGGTTCGGGTAACAATAGGCTACTATGGGGGACAGGAAAGTTGAATGGCAATTTTCAACAAGAATGGAGTGTGAACTGGGAGATGGGTAGTTGATGTGGAAATGGATGGTGATGACTTGAATAGGGGGGAAATGCCTGGCTATTTATAAGATAAAGGTAGTAAACTCGACACTAAGCCGCCGTGGCCCATCTATGAATGTCCACATACGTATCCCCGGCTGCCTACACATCAATACTCGTCGGGCCTAACAAAATCGCGTCCCAGTCTAAAGAATAGAGGAAAGCATACCCGCCTCGGGAATATGCCTATGTGTATAGAGAGAGTATTGTATTGCCCATAGGTCTAATGTATAAATCCATAGCCAATTGTCGAACGGTGGGTTCGATGGTTGCCAAACTACTCATAATCCGCTAAATAGGGGGAAGGAGGGGGCTCCATCGATTATCTGCCTTGTTTTCGTTAAATACATTACTACAGGGTCTTAGCTCCCCTCCCTGGCTCGACGTCGATCGTTACTACCCCCACCAAGTATACTCTTCAATGTACACTGGCTAAAGATTCATGGCGGGATCGTCTCAGGCGAAGAGAAGGGATGTTGGGGGAAACAAGCGGAAAGGATAAGTAAAACATATGACACACCCCTATGAAGAGGTGCAAGGTATGAAACCAAGCTACCCGGGTACTAGCGATCACCGAATCATTAGGGAATCCCTTTAATCTAGGGAAATTCAACTCGCCTAAATACGATTGTGAATTGAGAAATGGACAGTACATCTATTATTGGTCAGTGAAGCCCGGTTTCTCAAAAGTGACTTTCATTATAAATTAAAATAAAACCAACTTATTGGCAATATCCATAGACAATCCACTTTCTTGGTTCATATCACAGTGGGGGGATTGGTTGATGGAATCGACATATCGATTTTATGTAAAAGCTAGAGTATTATACCTCCCGTTTGAACAGTCCTCTAGAGTGAATACCATATTATATGGAGCAAATGGGAGAGGATTGCCCTGCCATGTATCTCGGTTGGGATAGTGTGACTTCCCAATCCTCCCCCTCTCTCTAAATAAAATGCGACATTCAAAAAAAGTGTCTTGCTCGAGAACAGTAAACTAATAGTCAGTCAAAGCTCCAAGATAAGCCAAAGACTCTACCTGGGCGAGTGTCATTTTAAATTTTACATATACAATTGTCAATCAAGCGTCCACCGTGCCAGATTTAAATTCATTTGACTCCTCTTTTTTAATAAATTGGCTGAAGACTTAGACTCACTCACTGGGGAAATACCAGTGCCAGATTTCCAAGTAAATGGCACGAGATGTGCTCGGAGGCGCTGTATTTACGATTCAAGTTCGCAATTATTATATATACGCAATAACTAGCCAACTCCCAGGCAGAGGGTAGCTTTAGGACATATAACAACAACGACCATTTCATTGCAATTTTCACGTATGACCAATGTTAGCGATAACACACTATTTATACAGAACCATAACTTGTCATAAGCAAATAATCGTGGGACTTTGGCAATATAAATAATACCGACAAAGTAATTGTAATTACTCGATCTTGATTTTGGTATCCTGGCTGTCTTCGTCGGACGACGCACGCTTGGGGAATTTCCACCATTGATACAGCAAAACCACAAAGATTATATCATCCCGGAAAGCGCTCACTCGCGTGAGTCCCGGCATGGGAATGACTAGGGCGAACAAGTCGTCCACAAACGTATTGATGGCACGGTAAATAAATGTTGCCAGGGACATGGCTTCGACCGACTGCAGACGGTGGTTGAGGAACAGTTGGGGAGTCATATTAACGAATCCCAGGAGATAAATGGAGGCCATGAGGGCGTCCAGGCCCCAGGAGTAGAAGCCCTTGTGTTTCCAGAAAACGAGGGAGTAGCCGGCATAGCCGATAATGAGGGGGATGCAGAGGTAGAGAAGGTACTTAACCACACGATTGTCGAAGTCTTCGAGACTAGCCGTGTCCGTGGTAGGGATGGCTTGGTCGACCGAGACGGGGTCGTTCATTTTCTTCTCGTTCGATACTTTACTAACATCCTCATTGGCGACGGCTGGCTGGCGGAGAAATCGCCGAACCTTAAAGACCTTCCAAAGCTCCACCACAGCCGATACGGCGGTCCCCGTCAGAACCAGCATACCCGAATCCTTACGGCGATCCCAAACGTACAGCAGGGTAAGCCACGAAGTGAGGGCCCCCATAAACACTGAGCTTCGTGAAATACCCGTGATGGACTTCTTGCGGGACCAGTGGTCAATGTCCGATTTAACAGCCAGGGTCTCAAACAGCATATGCAGACAAGCGGCCACGATGGTAATCAGTAGCAAAGTAGGATTCACTTCGAAAATCATTTTGCGGAGCGACTCCAGTTCGTTGCCGGACACCGCTAGGGGAGAGCCACCAGCACTGAGCTGGGCGAATGTGGCATCCATAATTCGGGTCACACGGTACCAGCCCAGGGCTACGGTCTTGAGCTGCACGGTAAGAGGCATATCCCAGGTGGGCTGGTCAGTAGGTTCAAGCTCCTTAAGGTGTTCCTTCCGGGTACCCATGGAATTGGGTCCAAGAAGCGGAAGATACGGCCGATCGGCGGGGCTATTCATTACCTGGAGCTGGCGCGCAAAATCACCGGGTACTCGGCCGTGTAAATAGGCATTGTGGTCGTCCACCATTTCAACGGCCACCCGGGTTTTCCAGTGGGGGGCAATGCTCGGTTTTTCAGGAGTGGGCGAGGGCGTTGGCGAATCGGGGGTGGGGGGGACCACATCGCCCAGGAGATTGTGCTCCTGGAGGGCGGTCCGCTCTGTATGGAGCACCAATGGGGTAGCGGCTATCAAAATCTCGGGGTTATTACCCGGGTATGCGTCGGCTAATTCCAGTTCGGCGGGATAAACCATTACCGTAAGCGTTGAATGGACTGGCCAGCGCCGCGCGTCCGCCCACCGACTGGGCGCCAGTTGATGGGGCACGGGTAGCGACACATTGTGGGTTATTTCCACGTCGAACTCGGCCAGGCGGATGGGCTCGGGAGTGGTCCAAATGGGTTTGGTAAACCGGGCCAGAGCCGCGACATCCTTCGAGTCCTCCTCGGGGGCCACATATACAGCAGCCCGGAAGGTTTGGTCGGGCGCAAAATAGGGCTGGTGGTACTTGGCCTGGGCGGGGTCCGCAATGGTAGGGCGGGGGTTGTAGTAGGGAAAGTAGAAAGTGGGAAAGAACAGTGAGACGATGGAGAAGACAAGGTTGCCCAGGTAGAGGGAGAAAAGGGCTACCGAAGCCACTGTGGTGGCTTTCCCCAGGAAACCCATGTGAGCTGCCAATGGGTTGGTGGATGGGAGAGAAGAGGTCGGTAAAGTGCGATGAATGAGGAGTTACGTGAATGAGGGAAGGTGTTGTTCAGCCAGAGAACCAGACAAGTAGCCGTTAAGTTAGAGCAGGGCCGCAGGAAAGAGAACCCGGGACATAGAGAGTCAAGTAATGAACGTAGCCGATGCTCGAGTTAGCCTAGGGATATACCGGTCGACTGGTAGTTTTAACAGATGGTTGACTGGCTCCTCGCCGTTGCCGACTACGAGGCAGCTAACCCTTAAAACTGGTCTACCCTATTCCTTCTTGCCTCATTTACCAAACGGGTCTCTCTCCTCTCTCCATTTCCCTGTTGCGCTGTACGATAGTAGACTGTTTCAATCGCCAACCTTTTAGCCAAAGTCTGTACCCGTTCCTTTTGCAACGCCCACCCCCCCTTCACTCCGGCAGCATTTACACTTCGCTATAAAGCAAACGCACAAATCCCTTGGGTTATTCTAAGCATCGCCAAGTCCCACATGGCCCACTTACCCCTGATAATACCACCCTTTCGTTTCGCCTGTGTCGAGCCCGGCGTCTATCGGGGCTGCTACCCCAACCGCCTGAACGAGCGGTTTCTGTTACGGTAGGTGGACATGAAGTACATTAAGACCAGGTCGATTTCTGTGATATCCGTTGATAGCTAATACGTCAAAGGGGGGAGGACATTGCAGGGATACCTGTCGAAATATTTATTGGTCAGTGCATTATATACCCCATGGATCGCCTTATTATAAAACTAACGAAGGCGAGTGGACCTGATGCCTATTCAATTTCCATTGCTTTGCTATATTCGCGTAGACTTCAACTGCGTACTATAATTTCTCTGGCACCAAACGACCCCAATTCCTGGCTCCCCGATTACTGTACCCAACATCAAATAGCCCGTTTTTCATTCCCCACCGATGTGCCCAAAGAAAACGTCACACTTCAAACCGAATCTATCCAACGGTGCCTCGAACTCCTCCTAGACCCCCGCCGCCACCCGCTCTATCTCCATTGTACCGACGGTACTGCCAATACCAGTCTGATTATAATTGCCCTCCGCCGGCTCCAGCTATGGCCCCTCACAGCGGCTATTGCTGAGTATCTGCGGTTCAGTTCCACCGACGAATTTCCTTCGGAAGAGGAGGATTTTATCGCCGGGCTCCACGTGGAAGTTCAGGTGCCCCCCATTGTACCCTATTGGCTATGGGGTCCCGCGGTGGCCGATACCACGGCGTCGGACGATTGTGAAGGGTTAGCCTCGCTTCTGGCCCGGGAAAATCCGGATGGGATCGACGAAAGCGTGCGTCAACTGGGCAAGGTTCTGCCGCTATCGACCCGAGTTCATAAGCCGTATGAAAACCACTTTTTACAGTCACAACCCCCGTCTATCAACGGTCGCCCGATTCAATCGTGGTCAGACTTCCACCCCAACCATTTTTGCACGCTATGCCAGGAATTGCCCTTTAACCAACACCCGCTATGGTCATTACAGTGGGCTAGCCGCCACCTAACTGATCAGTCAGACCCATCGTCCCCGCCTTCGACCGGTCGTGTGGACGGGTCGGCTACTACTACCCACTCCAGCTCAGCTACGGTAACTAACGGGGCGGCACAGTCTGATACCACGGCTAGTCACCACCATGGCAGTTTTGCTGATGCCCATCGGTTTCCGTTCAAGTCCATCGCAAGGAGCTCAAGTGAGGTCGCCCATGGTGGACGAGGTCCTGCACTGCCCGATACAAGTAAGTGAAATAGTGCCAACTTTTATTTATAAAAATTATTTTGGCATTATTTTCCCCTTGACCTATACTATCCACAATCCAATTTTGCTATGATTAACCTCCTCCCTCACCATCTTTATCACCACAAGCCCACGTCCTCCGGTCTAATATATTATATTTTTACTTTTTACTGGATTACCCATGCCTTGGCTGGCGGTACCAAATAGGTCTGAAACTAAGTCGTTCTGATCGAAGCACCACGGCCCCTCTCAACAAGAGCTCATCGGACATTCGCAAGGATAAAAGCCACAAGTTATCCAGCGGCAGTGCCTCAGCCAAGAAGCTGGACATTGACTATTCTATGGGCAAAGACCCCGAGGAAGAAGGTGAGGAGGGTCAGGCGGAATGGGTCGAACTATCCTTGGCGGTACGGGCTTTGGCTCTGGAGGCCCATGGCTTGTGAGGGTCAGACATGGCTATATATCTTATCATATCTTAAGATTTCAGCAATGATTACACGGGCTAGCATATTATTTCTTCCAAAAAGACTACGTACTGGTGCAATCCTCGTGATTCAATTCGATATATATACCCCAATAATATTTGCCATTTGCATATACGAAGATTTTAATAATAGTAACAATTGTAATGTGAGAAATAAAAAGAACTGAATAAGGGCCGAATAGCCATATATTGGAGCAAAGAGTTGTAGAATAATTGGATGGATATACACGATAACTTTTGTTAGAAAGGGAAATATAAAGCGGGAAAGAGAGAGAGGGTATGTGTGTGTGTGTGGATGTCGGTAAAGGCTAGAAATAGGACAGACCACTAGGTAGGAATAATATAAGCGCTAGGATTACCCCAAAAGATGATTCGTTTGAATGAGTTATAGGCCCACTCATTAACTAAAAAAGCAAGTGGGTATAGGAGGGCCATTAATCATTAAACAATATAATCATTGACCATTAATTTTTTTTAAAAGTCAATGGTTAATAGATCCCGTTTCAATGTAGATGTTGAATAGAGAATACGTGAGAAGGGTCAGCGGCCGGGGGAATACGATCATGTTACGAAAATCAGTAGTAAAGAACCATAAAAAACCAAGCCATGCCCCAGTCCCGGACCCGAGCAATCAAGTCCATTCGGCTACAGCTACAGCTACAGAAGAGTCGCTACCCGTAGGTTAATGTCCGTCCATAGCATCCCCGTCGGAGGTAATTTGGTAAATATCCCCGATCCGCAAAAGCAGCTGTTGAATCAGGCCCACCAAGTGTTGCGGCCGGGGGAACGCCAACAGACGGATGAATTCGGGGTACAAGACTCGCATTTGGCGGTGGATTTGGGACTTGTCCATATCGAGAATATTTTCCAGGATGTTCACCACGACCGGCTGCCAGGCCTGGATGTGCCGCTCGGCGGTGTGCGGGTCGATACGATTAAAGTGTATGAACACGTTTTGGGAGAGGGGCACGAGGCGGTCTTCGACTTCTACAGCGATGAGTTGGCGTTCGGAGGAAGTGTCGGCGTACATGCGGTAAAGGATTGACATGGCGCACTGGAGACTGTTGACCTCTTGCTTGAGAAGACTGGGTACTTGGGTCATGAACCCACTTTCCACTAGGGCTAGGCGGAGCTGGACGTCAGCGTTGAACTTGCGCGCAAACTGGTAGGATTTGTCCAGGCAATCTAAAATGAAAAACAGGTGGTTGGATTCCAATGACCGGTAGATGGACGCATTCTTGTGGAAGAGATCATCCACAGTCTGGATTAACAGGAGCTGCAGCACACACTTGAGGGTGATCCGCTGGTATTCTTCCTGCGGGTCTCCCTTCCAGCTCTTAGGTTTCGGGGGCAGTGCGCTGACCAAATCACCGCTACCTCCCCCTAGCTCGTGACCATTACCCCCACCATTGTTACTATTGCTCCCCACCGGACGGAAATTAGAGCCCGTTCCGTTTAGACCGGAAGTAGGCACAGGCCGGCCACTCATTTCGAACAGCACGTGGGGCACACTGGTGTTGAATAAGTTGAGGAACGTCCGGCAAATCTGATGCCAAGCGGTCTCGTCGAATTTCTGGTGGTTATTTTCAATTAATTCCTGGAAACAAGCAGTACCAATCCGGGCCAGCGTCTCACTGTCTTGGGCGATACAGATACTCAGTAATTCGAGGATACCGTCCAGTGTGGGGCACAGCGTCTCGTAGTAGTGCGTGAACAAGTCAATCAAGTTCCGCAGGGCCTTGATCAGGGTCGTGGAGAACCAGAATGTAATGTCCTCCTGGCGTCCGAACCGTTGACTGGTTTCGGGGGACTTCAAGTCCCGGAAGATGGGGTATACGACATCCCGCAGAATGAGTGACCAGAACTCGAACGAGAAGGTGGAGCCGTAGTTCTTGAGGAATTCGAACAGGTAGTTAAGGGCCTTGGTGCGCACTTCTAGATCGTCACAGTTCATGATAATGTCGTACATGGCGTAAAACACGGGGAACCAGAGTCGATAGACGGGGTCTTCGTTGGGGGGCAAAGCATCGGCTCCCGCTAAGCGGGCCGGAGTGGTCCCACCCCCGCCGGTAGTAACCGTCCCGTTGTGATGAGCACCGGCCTTATTACCACCTTTCTCCGACATGGTCGTTTCAGAAGCGGAGACATCATTCCGTTGGGCCGCCGGGGTTTGTCCTCCAGCGGCGGCCACGGCGACTGCGGCCGCATTCGCCAGCTGGTGATGTACGGTCGTAAACCCGGGGTCCTGCAGCCGGGTAGCCAGGTTCTTCGCACACAGGTATAGCATTTCAATGGCCTGTAGACTAGACCGCTGGTGCATCGACGACGTACAAAACTCCGTTAGGCACAGGATGAGGTCGGGGAAACTACCGAGGGTTACGATATCGTTGAACCGTTCTTTACACACCTCGCGCAGGATTTCAAAGGCCATAACCACGATGGGTTCGCTGGGCTCCCGGGCGGCGGTCGAGAGCACGGACAGGATCGTCTTCCAGCCGGATCGGACATGGTCGCTGCGGGAACGGATAATGTGTTGCAGGCAGCGCAGTACCATATCCTTAATGGAAACGTCCGGGCTATTCTCCAGGATAAAGTGGAAGGGCCGTAGGAAATCCTTCTGGAATTTAAAGTGAGCCAATTCCTCCTTTTCCAAGAATTTCATGGATAGCTGGCGCAGGGAGTCCAGCGCGAAGAACCCGACTTGGACATTAGGGTGGCAACCCACCTGGTTAAAGTGGTCCCCCAGGATGGCCCACACATTGGACCATTCCATACGGATACGGCTCATGTTATAGTAGGAAATCTCGACAATCTTTTGGAGACTGTAGAGTCGCGGGTGGGTATGGCCACCAAACGTCGAATTCTGAATCTCCTCCCACGACACAATGCTCAGGGCCCGCACGAATTCGACGATCCCCGTACCGGAAAGTTTAACACTGGAGCTGAAGATACGGTCCACCGCCACCACGAGGGACTGGGAGTTAGCGTCCAGCCGGGATAGATCGGCCAGTTGCAGGGACCGGTGCTGCCGGGTCACCCCGGGGCGTTGTTTACCCGCCGTAATCACCGAACTACGCTTAAGGCGGTCGCCCCCGGGCACGTTACGCCCGCGGTCTGGACCAGGACTACGGGGAATACCCGCGGATCCACCCGAGCCTGTGGCGGAGGCGCTGCTAGTATGGCCGCCTACACTGCCCAAGGCCGAACCGGTACTTGTCCCCGATACGCTTAGGTTCCGGGGCCGATTATCCACCGAACCCGATGAAGGGATAAGTAATGACGAGGGACTACCCCCGCTCGACCCACCACCACCCATGACGCCATCGTTGATCAGCTGCAGGCGTTCCAACTGACTCACACAGGTCAACACATCCAGCCAGGACTGGTTCAGGTCGTTTCCGTCAATAGCCGCAATGTCGAGCAGCGTTTTGATGGCCTCGATATTCTTGGGCTTCATTTCCATGAGGTTGGCCAACACTGTGAATTTAGCCAGCGTCGATACAAACGCGTCGCGCTCGAGGGCCAGGTCAAAGGTCGCTGCAATATGAATGGCGTGCCGGAAACTTTCCAAACAAAGTTGGATAATGTCGGGGTCATCTAGCTCTTGGGCAGGCCCACTGATCCCTGCCAGGATGGGCATCCATACGATTTCGAACATGGGCCGGACGTGTTCAATGTGGGAGGCCTGGTAGAATAGGTTGGCCTCGTTGGCAATGTCCAGACGGGACCGCTTCCGAAGGATATCCTTGATCAGGGCTTCGCTCTTATTCGCCATTTCACGGGACATGCTGGAATAATACTCGTACCGGGTGGACCGGCGACGCAGTACCCCGAAGGCAGAAGACAGCCCAAGGCTGGAGGACCCGTCATCGAAGACACCGCCATCTTTACCGCCTCCGCCACCCCGGGCCCCACCGCTACCTCCGGCCCCTCCCACCGATCCTGCCCCACCGCCCGAACCACCCGTCAGCATTGGATCATGCTCGTCCTTGAGAATAATCTCGTGCTTCTGAATCTCGTCGTAGATGGCGTGCAGAAACTCCTCGGGCAAATCGGCATTATCGTTGATACCCCGGTTGTTCTTGACGAAGTCCGCCTTGGTCATGCGGACTTTCACCTGGGGGCTGTGTTGGTCGGTGTTAAGCAGAATCACCGAATAGGCCAGGACGTATGCGGTATCAGCGTTAGCGAACGCATCGGGGTTACCCTCCACGTAGCGTTCAGCAAACTTCAGCATGAATCGATCAATCTTCTGGGATTCACCTGGGAGTCGGAAGTCTTGCAGGAAATTACGGAGGGCGGGTACGAAGGGTGTGTTGACGAAGGCCATGTCATCGACAAACGCATGCATAATAGCAATGTTTTTGGTGTCCCCCTCCCCGAGGTACTCGCCAAGTTGGGTCTTATTGAGGCCATCGGCGGAACGCAGGAATTTGGCAATGGCCTCCGGGGTATCACTCTCGATGAAATGGGTTTTGATGAGCGCCTGGATGCCCTTCTTGGGCTTCCAGTTAAAGAGACGCAACCCATCCTCCAGCTGCTGCTTACGCTGCTTGACGTACATGAACTGACCGGGGTCATCCGTGGTTCCGGTGGTCGCCATATTGAAGCCGTGCAGACTGGTGGTCGAGGCCGATGCACTTAGGGATGGGGGTGGCGGGGTAGGCGACGGGTTGCTCGTTCCACTACTGACGGCATCAGTGGCGCTATCCAATAGTAGGGAAGGTTGGGGGCTTTTAGCATTAGCCCGGGCCGAAAGCGAGTCCGCGTCGGTAGCAGAAGGATGGGTCCCTGAAGTATCAGCCGAGCCCCGGTTGATCCAGGACACAAGGGAACGTAAGATACCGGTAATGGCTTCAATGGACTGGCACTTGAGTGAGTAGTCGTCGGGGACTAGATACTCTTTATGGGTGAGAAGAGCCTGCGTGACCGAGGATGTGGTTAGGTTCGGTGGGATGGTGGGCCCGGCGTGGAGTTCCCCTGGAGTATGGGGCAGAAACATCGGCCCGGCCAGAATATACTGACTGGCCTCCCCGTCACGGCCCGTCCCCGCATTACTCCCGGCCGCCCCCGAGTTCGTATTCGTGGCCCCTGAGCCACTCCCGCCCGCGGCAATCTTGGATAACGTATTGACCAATCGCTCGTACAGATTCAAGGCCGAATCCTGGCTACAGTCGTAGTTCAAATACACCTCGATAAGGGTTTGGGGATCATTACATATTTGAAGCAGACACTGGATCAGGCAACTCCGCTGCAAGTAGGCCGAGTGACGCATTTCGATTGTCGGCAGGATAATTTCCCGAAATAGGACTTCGATTTCCTTGCGCATGAATTTACGGAGGGAGACAAGCAGGCGGGCCAGAATGGCCAAGCTCACTTCGAACACGCCGAAATCGAGGGATAGGAGATTACGACTTAGACTGAGGGAGAGGTACTGCTTGACGACCCCGATAAAGGGGATGGTGACATATTCGGAGGCATCTCCACCGGGTGGAAGGCTAACTTGGGAAAGGGCCCCCACGTTGTCGTTTAATGAATTCCGCCCCTCAGGATCACCCAGGGTACTGTCCCTGGGATACGCCGGACTGTTGGGCTGGGTACCGGGGTTACTATCACTGGGCCCCCCCTCCGTAGGACCATTGCCCGTGCGTAACGTCACATTGGCCCGCGTGAGAACGTCCAGGTGGGTATTGAGGATTATGTAGATGAGGTGCAGAGCCAGTAGGCGGGACCGAAGGGAAAGGATCCGGATATCATTGTACTGCTCTTTGGTCATATTCTTCATGGACAGCTTACAAAGGGCCCGGAATAGACTGAAGGCGTCCCGGATGGCCTGGTCGTTGGCCAGGCCGGCCTGATTAGACTGGGTGGATGGAGGCCGGGTCATGGGGGTTAACGGGTGGAGGGGGGAGTCCTGCGGCTGGGAGACGTTGTCGGAATCAGTCACGGACATCGCCACTGGGGCCAGTAACTCGGCGGGATGGGGCTCATCGGAGTTAGCCGGCCCCGTACGAGGGGCAGTATCTTCCACGGGGGATTCGACTGCTCCTTCCTGCAATCCATTGACAGTGGTACTATCCTGGTGTTTGTCACTGGGAAGGGCGGCTTCCACTGGGGTGGACTCCCCATTCCTGGCGAAGTGGGGGTTAGTAGTAGAGGCGGGTGGCGATTTAGCTGGACCCTTGAGGACGGCGGGGGATGACAGGGGAGATGGTTGGGCAGTTCCGGAAGCGGGGTCAGCCGATTCTCCGGATTCAATGACTGCTGTATCCAACTTGATGCGCCCAAACACAATACGAACAATCTGAGCCAGGGTGCCTTGGGCCAGGGTCTGGTTAGATTCGCTACGGGACAGGAGGTAGATATTGTAAATGGTGCGAACGGCCTTAAGTAGGGCAGATTGGTGAAGCTGGTGGGCTGGGTCGTTAGACGAGCAAGATACGGCGGCCAGGATGGCCTTGACCACCTGCAGCTGCACCATGTCGTCAGTGATTTCACCCGCGAAGCAATCACAAACGATATCGACGAGCTGATCCAGAATCGAGACCGGGGAGCCTGGCGCGGAATTTCCCCCTTCGGGATTTTCGAAGTAGCTGTAGGAAATGAGTTTTTCGATACAGTCGAGCGCAATAATTATAGCGGGGACACTTTCCGTAGCACACGCCAAACGCAAGGGGTTCAGGATTAGTTCAGTAGCATCAACGGCTTCGGAATGTCCGCCCGCAGAGGAGGGGGTCGTGGTGTCGGCGGGGCCGGTTTGGCTGTTCTGATTTTGGCGGAGATGTTCCAAGGCACGGGTCAGGGCCTCCCGGAGTTTTTTGTCGCGTTTACCGTCGCGCGATTTCAAAATCTTTTC
This sequence comes from Dimargaris cristalligena, assembly GCA_027576995.1. Lineage (NCBI taxonomy): Eukaryota > Fungi > Kickxellomycota > Dimargaritomycetes > Dimargaritales > Dimargaritaceae > Dimargaris > Dimargaris cristalligena. The sequence goes on from JANBQC010000355.1 coordinate 24,005, forward strand.
CAGATCATTGACAATGAAGAACCGGACCGATGCCATGGAGGAGGATGCGGTCGATACGGCGGTTAGCGTGGTACTCACGGATGCCCCCCGCGGACGGGTTTGGGGTGAGGCGGGAGCGGATACTCGAACTGGATTGGGGGGTGTTGCAGGGAGAACGGCGGGTGGTGGAGGAGGCACTTGAATAGGAGGAGGAGGGGGGACTCGCGATGAAGAGGTCTCCTCTGGACCGGGGCTGGACTTAGCCTCCTCCGCTACCGGCGGTGGTAAGGGTGAGGGTGGTGGTGGTGGCGTTGAAGCCGGCTCAGGTCGTGATGACTCGTCGTCAGTGGGGGATGGCACCTGACCGGCAGGGTCATCGATCGCCGGAGGGAGGGGGTCGGAGGAAGAGGATTCAGCGGCTACCATTTCAGCTGGCTCAGGGTCAGAGGGAATCCCCGCGGCCATTGGGGCATGTGGGGGTTCAGGTGAGGCTGTGGTTGAAGGTAGAGGCGAGGTTTCCGTGGGAGAACCTAATTCGATGGATTCGGCATCCTCAAACTCGTCCGCGGAGGGCTCATGGTCAATGGGTGAGGGTGGTAGATGTGGTGAAGTTGGCGAAGAGGGGTCCTCGGCCGAGGCCGCGTCTTCTGCATCTGACTCATCGGTAGCTGGCAACGCAGTTACTGCGGGAGCCAGTGATAGAGAGGTGGGGACTTCCTCCCCGTCGGCAGGAGGACTGGAAGCGGGTGGCGGGGCGAGGGTCATGTCATTGGGCTTGGACTCATCAGCCGATAAGGAAATGGCCATCCCTACGATAGAAAAGGGGGGATGCGAGATAAATGTAAAGGGATTGGTCCAAACTGAACTATGTATAAATAAATAAAGGGCACTGGGAGTATAAGCAAAGATGAAGGCGAATGGCACAGCGTTAGCAGATATTGGTCAAGTAGCCTCGACGGGGTCCGGTTGACCATGAAACCTATGCAGATTCCGAATAAATGTAACTCAGGGGTTGTGTTGTCCTACTGTATCTCTCACTATCTCGAACTACCGCTGGCTGGGATAGATAGGCGGGGGCGTAATAGAGGTATTCAAACAGATGGGAGCGACGTCGAGTTTAGCAAAGACTCGTCGTCAGCTGGATGAGTGTAAATAGCACGGCTTGGCAAGCAACAGGAGATCGCGCCCTCGGTTATGGTGGCAATGGAGTCCATAAAAGAGAGTTTTTGCTCCTCTTTCTCTCTGGCTTTGGGGCAGTGACAGGGCAAGTGAAGGCGAAATAATGATGACAAGTTAGGCCCATGGCAGTCGGGTTTGAGGGCTTGTCTGTCCCTCACTTCCCCTCTCTACCGTTTAAAATAGCGGAGATTGACTAGGATCATCGCCCTTCCTTGTATTGGCGGTCGCCTCCATTTATCATTAATTGATCTAGCTGCCATTAAACAAGGACGCTTGGCCCCAAACAAAGGTGGGCGATACATAATAGGTACAGATTGAATAGAGAACATAACTATTGGCCTACCCAGTTAATTATGACAAATTTGGCCCCAAAACCATGGACTTTACAACGCCAGCCTTCAATATTTACTCGCTTGCCGCCGCGTACCTGAGGAGCTGCAGTCGGCCGTTTGGGTTACCACTGGTGCAGTTCAAGATAACCATCGGTCCCATTAATTATTGACCATTCACTCCCCAAACTACTTGGTACACATTGTTTATTAAGAGAAAGCCACGTCACCCTGATTTATATTACCCAACCTTTCCCTATCCCAATCAGCACCCCCCGAAGATAGCATAAAAATTGACCGCAACTTCCTAGATGAGCTCCCGTGCTTTTTTAAGGAACTTGGGCATTTTCTGTTTGCTCTTATCTACAATGTCGCTGGGCTTGAATTCATGGGGGGCCACCTCAATCAACCACTCCGGGTTAATTTCCATCACCACCCGCACGAATTTCTCTGACGTCATGACGAGCTCATAATACATAACCCAGGGCGGCTTCGCCTCCCGTAGCGAACTCGACGGATGGACCAGCACCGTTTCCTTCCGCTTCGCCAATTTATACGAATCCTCCCCCCGCTGCCGCTGGGCCACATTGCTAAAGTATCCGGCCAACATGGCCTTGGCGACCCCCGATGTATCCGCAGGGTTCGGGTTGCTCTCCAGGGGCACCTCAATTCGTTCGAGCAGCCGGACGATTTGTTCCCGAATATCGGTGGCGCGCAACAAGGACCGCCGCTGGAGGTAGTTTTCGCGGCACCACGATTCCGAGTACTCCAGTTGCACCCACTGTTCCCAAATGTGCAACAGAGTGAAATGGTCCCCGCCGGGCTGGACCAGATTCTGGTGCGCCTTTTCGGCGTTGAGTTTTTCGGCTTTAGGTCGGTAGTACAGGGCGCTTTGGACATCCAAAAGGGCGCACAGGGTGGCGATTTCATCGGAGCAGTGGTACTTGGCGGAGGCCAAGAGTGCTTTGGCCATTTTGGGATCCAGCGGTAATTCAGCCATCCGCCGCCCGGTTTTGGTCACCTCGCCCTTGGCGTTGAGGGCTCCCAGCATGTACAATTGCCCGATGGCTTTTTGAACGGTCGTCACGGAAGGCGGATCAATGTAGTCAAACTCGACTAGGTTATTAATGCCGAGACTCATGAGTTGCAGGGCCACCATGCACAGATTACTGCGTTGGATCTCGGGTATCGTGTGGTCTTCCAATTCGTTTTCATAGGCCCACAGCGTGTACAGCCGGAAACATTTACCTGGTCCGACACGCCCCGCTCGGCCCGCCCGCTGGTTGGCCGCATTCCGCGAACAGGGGGTAACCACTAGTGATTCCATTTCGGTATGGGGGTCAAAAGTCTTCAATTTCTGGAAACCCGGGTCAATCACGTATACGATGCCATCGATAGTGATGGACGTTTCGGCAATATTGGTGGCCAAAACCACCTTGCGGGCATTCTCTGGGGTAGGGTTGAAAATTTGCGCCTGTAGATCGGAGGGCAAGTTAGCGTAAATGGGACACACGAGTAGATCCTTGATGCGGCGTCCGAGCGCGACCCGCGCTTGCCGCAAGAGTTCCTGGGCTTGTTCGATTTCACCCTGTCCCGTTAAGAAGACCAAGATATCGCCCGTGGGCTGGGACGCGTGGATTTGTAATACCGTAGTGACCGCGGCCTGCAGATAGTTGGCCTCAGGGGCCAGCGTATAGTAAATATCGACGGGGAACGGCCGACCGGGAATTTTGAAAATGGGGGCATCGTCGAAGTAACTCGAGAATTTCTGGGCGTCCATCGTGGCACTCGCAATGAGTACCCGTAGGTCCGGGCGGTAACGAGTGATGTCCTTGATTAAGGCAAATAGAATATCGGTGGATAACGTGCGTTCGTGGGCCTCATCAATCATAATACAGCTATACCCGTCCAGGTCCGGTTCCGTAAGAAACTCCCGTAGCAGCATGCCGTCCGTCATGTACTTAACCACGGTCTTTTCCGAGGTTTTATCCTCGAATCGGATCGAATAGCCCACTTCACGGCCCAAGTGTACCCTCATTTCCTCAGCCACCCGCGCTGCCACACTCATCGCGGCCACCCGCCGGGGCTGGGTGCACCCGATTTTGCGACCGTCTTTACTGTACCCGGCTTCGTACAGATACTGGGGGATTTGGGTGGTTTTACCGGAACCGGTCTCACCCTCGATGATTAAGACGGGATGGTCCTCGATGGCAGCTAAAAGGGCATCCCGGTAGTCATATACGGGCAGCGACTCGCGGACGGCCTGTATCGATTTTTGTTTACGTTCGGCCGCATCCAACAGGGACTGGGCCTCGCGGTCGGCCTCCGTGGCCGGATCTAAGGTGCTCTCGAGCACGAAATCAATGCCCGTTTCGTCAATGATAAAGTCGTAAGCGTCGGCATCCGGGATCGTGCCCTTATCCTGGGGACCCACTTTGACTTTGGTGCGGGCGATTTGCCGGGCCTCCCACTGCTCCAACTCGGATAAGTTTCCCCCTATTCCCTTTTCGTCCTTGCCGCTGCCACTCACTGATCCCTTGGGCTCCTGGTAACGCTGGTACAACGCTTGCTCCTTCCGTTTCCGGTCGATTTTGCCCTTGGTGGTGAGGTAGTCTTCGGGCATTACATACCCCTCGACATCCACATTAATGTCTTTGCGTTCCTTAGCGATACGCAGCACCTCTTTCTGGTACTCCAGCTGACGACGCTCGGTGTCCGTCAAGGCGGACTTGTGAAACAGCATTTCTTCGTCCGCGATTTGGGCCTCGAGGAGTTCTAGCCGAGACTGTTCGCGTTTCTTCAGGTACTCCTGGCGGGAGCGTTCACGCAGATCTGAAGTAACCTCCTGACGCTGGTGGCTGTCGTGGTGAATGCTTCGGGAGGTACGGGAAGAGGAACCGGATCCTTCGGGCCGACTTGAACTTGGCCCAAGGGAGGACCGCCGTGACCGGTCATGTTCGCGATCTCTATCTCGTACACGAAGGCGTTGGGCGAATGCATCCCGTTCTTCGGCATCCAGGGCATCGTCCCCTTGGTCATTGACGAGATGACAGGGAACCACGTCTTTCCGCCGGCCTTTATCCCGCGGGCTCTTTTCGTCACGGGTGCCCATGGTGGGGAAATAAATGAGACAATGCCAAACAAGGAAAGATAGTGTACACTAACGATACAAATGGGCTGCAGTAAAGACTGACGATTTGTTATGTAAGAAATGAGAACAAAAGAAGCTTAGGAAATGTAAGCCATAGGTTCAAAGAAAGAAGGGGAAGAACTAGACTACAAAACCACATGCTACAGTAGTGAGGTGAATGTGAGTGAAATTAGAATGAAGAATTAAACCATTGTAAAGGTTAGATATGGGAGAAGTTCATCCAAGCTGTATAATGAAAAATTCATTAGATTCGGCCAATATTACTAGTTAAAAATACATTTCCCATATATTTTCCCATACACGTATAATGTAAACCCTT
>JANBQC010000356.1:0-28946 GCA_027576995.1 Dimargaris cristalligena
CAATTTTTTATCAGGTATATAAAGTATGAACATTTCCATATTTATTCTTGTTGCTATGAAAAAGGTAAAGTAATTGCCTCAATAATATACACCACTATCACTGCTGAAACTGTAGGTGGAAAGCCACAGCTGATAATGAAGTCCAATAATGGAAAATAGAGGTTGTTGACAACAAATAACCATCACTAGTGACTAAGTCAACATCCCAGCAATAATACAAGAATTCTTCATATCTAAATGATTTATTTATAACTGCCTTTTTTCTCCCTTATTTGGGGAGAACAATTATGGACATGATTATGGCTACAAGTACAATCTCCTAGCTATTCTAATTATATTATTCTTTATAATTATTATCTCCTAAGTATTTCTTATTAATTATTATCATTAGACCTCCTAATCTAACTTAATCTAGATAAAATGATTAACTATCCTTATTAGGCCTTATAGCTCCATATTAACCTTCCTATGGTCACCCCTGGTACCATGGGATCATCCTTTATTATATATATATTTCTCTTCTAGACTCTATAGTTTATACTAATCACTCCTGGGCTAATCTAATGACTCCTCCAGTTCGCAGCAGAGTCTTCTGCATCTTTATGGCTATCTAGTTAGCTTATTTATTATATTATTAGTCTTAGTAGTATATTACCCCAGGGACCTCCCTTTGGAGTTATCCTCCACATATGTGGTAAACTTACCACATTTTTACCTACTTTTATTTTTTATCTATTTTTTGCACTTATCAGAAGTACACCCCTGATGAATGAATGAGACCCTACCCCTACCCCTACCCCTGATGAGTATAGTCATTTTTACTACATTTTTATTATCATAGTATTTTTTCTATTAGTATATTTTATAACCTTGACTGTGATGCACCCCTGCCCCTAATTGGACTATACCCCTACATTTATACTGCCCCTGTCCCGACTGCACCCTTATTCAAAATATAGTTAAAAATAGCTTTCTCCCTTTCCCTTTTTCCTTCTATTATTTCATATTGAATTTATTTATTACCTGAGTATTTCCAATCCTTTGTGATGACTAATATTATTGTCTGGGAACTCCCTTCCCTTTCCCTCTGCTTAGTCATCTAATATTCTGGGACCTTCTCTCTCTTTTTCTATTATCCATCTATCTTTTCATTTAGGCTTCCCCTTTTGAGTATAAATACTCCCCCTTACTCCTACCTCTTGGAACAGCAAGTCTATCAACACCTTTCCCTTTTTATCACCTATCTTTTCAAATAAAGTTCAGTTTTCAAGGATTTGATTTCAGTTCTTTACACTAATAAAGGGGGTTTATTGAAAGAAAGTTGGATGTGGAATAGCCAATAAATAAAAACAAAAGCTTTAATAAAACTCTCCATTATAGAATGATTTATCCAGTAAAGAGGGACCTAGAATTGTAATAGAGGAGTTGGGAAGGGCCCTAAGTAAAAGGTGGGGGGGTAGCCATAGTAGGGCTATGTTTTAGAAAAACTTAAGGCTGCAAAGACTATGTGTACATTTATATGCAGCAGTGGGCCTCCAGAGAGTGATGATTATTTTGAGCTTAGTAGTCTATTCCTGCCAAGTGCTATACCCAATGCCCCAAGCCCTTGACTCTCAAGGTATCTAATGTGTATCCAAACTCCATGAAATTTTAGAGAGGTCTGTCATCCCTGGCATTAATATTGAAAAGTGTTGCTGGGTAATAAACAATCTAGTTGAGGTTTGGTGGAATAGTTCATTTCTACCTAGGACCTCTTCCCTAGTAGATTTGACTTGTCCAATTGGAGAGAGATAGCTACTGATGGCTATATACTAGTGCCCATTGTACTGCCATAGGCTAGGGTGATTTTCCCTTTCCATGAGACAAACTAGTCACATTCCCTTGACACATAATGTTGGTGCACTCAAGTCCCATGATTACATTCCTTGCATGAGTACTTGGAAGACATCTATTCCACTGATCTATATTTGATCTACTCACTTCCATTTCCAAGTGACCACTTAACTACTTCCACTTTCATCAGCTACATGATTCCAGATGAGTCAGTGGGGATGGCTCTCACCTTGGTAAGGGAGTGATGTTGAAGTTCTCCTTGTTTACAATTTTATCTCTATATGTGCCCCAGAGGATCCGCAGCATCATTGTCTTCCACTTTCTATCCTTCCATATTCCCTTTTTCTTTTTCTACATCCTTTTTGAAACTTAGTAGGCTCAACCAGTTTTCTCCCCTTACAGTTTTATGGTTGCTCAGTCCATTTGAGAACCTGGTCCCAAAGTCATAGTACATGGTCAATTTATATTTTCATCTTATACATATATATAACTTCTCTGCTGGCCCTTAAAATGGCCAGTTGTCTTCAAGATAAGTTTTTATTATTCAGAATAAATATATATTTTAACTTCACCCAGCATTTTACCCAGCAGCAGCCAAAGACTTCAACTAGAAGTCAATTTTTGTTTCCTTATTTTTTAATTACTTTATTTTCAGTACATAGCTACTGTAGCTCCTCTAGTGCCCAACTCTAATGACAGGAGTTTAGGATTGATTCATGTGGAACATTTTCCACTGTACCCCAGTATGACTTCTGACAACAGCTCCGATCAAATCTGTCTAGCCAAAGGTCCATTCCCTGAGTTCTCCATGTTCTATCCAGGTGCTGACCCCTCAAAACCAATGTCTGGTGGACTCACCAGCCCAGGAAAGAGCAAAGGTTCCAACCCCAGTCTTGACCCTGGAATGGGAGAGCCTCAAAACACCAGCCCAACACCCATTAGCTATATCTATTCACTAATGCCCATTCTATGCATATATTCACCAATGTACATTGCTTAGAATTTATTAATATATGCCTATTGGCTATAATTATTTGTACCTACAACTCTTGCATCACAATGGCCAGCTTAAATCCCTGTCCCTTGAACCATGCAACCATATCACATTAAAACTACAGAGATTTAATTTTAGGGGCTGAGTGGTGTTTAAGTTATATGCCAACCAAGCTTTAAGAAAATGCTGGGGCAATCATTGCTTCCTGTCCAAGTATTTTTCCCTCCTACTCTAGTTGAAATTGACATTCCAATTGTGCCTCAGCCATATAATTAAGTATCCTCATTACATTTTAAATGTAAGTCACCAACCTATTTTTTGGTATTTTAGGCTTGGCAGTCCTGAACAAGGGTATTTATTTCACCACCTAATTGGCAGACCTATGTACTTGGCCAACTTAATGAGGTCGGATGTTGTCTACATTGGCAACAAATCAAGGGAATTAAATTTCCTAATGCTGGAAATTCTATAGTTGACAACTGTGCAAACTCTTTGCTGTACAAGCGACCCAAAGTCCCAGGGCCTTTTACCAATCGGGCAGTAGGATAACTCATTCTTAAAAGAGATACCAATAGCGGACTGGGGGATTGCCCCAAATGATCAAACATCCCTTGTGGGGATCACTTTTGCCCAAGGCTCTGGTGAGCTGGGCTTCATAGTAGTATGAGATAGCGGTACTCCCGATGATTCAGGACGAGTATGCCGCTTTAAGCTGGGGCTTTTAAAAATGCAATCCTGTGGAAACTGGCGGTAGCATTCGCTGACGGAGAGTACGGGAATGGACTGTTCTAACCACAGCGCGTATTCCAGATATATAGGGCGATTAATCGTATCCCCGGCCACTTGGAGTAAACGGAGCGTGCCACTGACCTTGGCTGTCCTTTAATATTATAGGCCCCCTCTTATGAATAGACGGATTGAACAGCAGAAAATGGATAATAAGTGGCAATCCACGGGCTTTCTGACGAAGCTCGCCGGGCCTACTGCATTTTCGTCTAATATGGCCCCTCCCCCTCATTGGATGAGGCTGGATTGAAAATCAAGGTGGAATAATGAAAAACGATTTCCCCACCTTGTCCCATTCACCTATTATAGAAGCATATATGCCTTGCCTCCTCTCTCCTCCTATGTATATAATTTTGCCCAGTGGGCTTTAATCTACTTAATGATTAATCCTCATGCGATAAAACCCATCCGCATGGCTCCCAGTGGCAGCCTGGCCAACAGCTTTTTCCCTTTGACGTGTGTGCTATTCGCTTAGCGCTTTAGAGCCGAACTCACTCGAAGGAACTTGTTCACATCTGACAAGTCGCTCCATTCAACTCTCCCGCGTTGGCAACTACTGCCCCTACTTACCCCCCCTACCCCGTCCCATGTAAGTCATCCATGTCTGCATTCCCGCTTTCTTCCCCACCCCAATCCGCCGACCTTCCCTTTGTATTCCACCAACCCACCCGCAACGAACACGTATAACTCTATCGGCAATCTTTTACAGGCCAAAATCGCATACTACGTAGTCCAAGCCTTCTAAGCGAAGAAGTTCGACTTACTCGACGCGTTGTCCTAATGACCTTATGCATCCCCAGGCCACACTATCGGCCGCTTTAAAACAACTCTATTGCTCCCCTTTCGGCCAGATAAGAGATACTCCCTCCAATTCGACAACCCTGCCATGTCGAAGTTCTCCGTGGAATCCTATGAGGAGAAACTCAAGAAACTCTTTGATACGCAAGATTCGATTTCGTTACTTTCACAATGTAAGTCCGTCATTCGTAGCGTATTGAAATAGGGGAAATATGACATTGGCCCTCAAGTGGCCGTCTTTTTTAGTAGGGGATTTCTGTATTCACTTCCCCCGATCCATTTCCCTGTCGTTTCGATCGACCAATATCCATTAACGGCAACTGAATACTGACATCGCGGACTATCTACCACCTTATACCACCTACCCACCACTTTCTCCAATATCCGCAGGGATGGTATTCCACCGCCGGCACGCCAAAGCCATCGTAGACACTTGGTATTCCTACTTTATTAAAGGCAAGTCTAATCTCTACTCGTATCCCGATAGAATGCCAACCAGGCATCTATAGCCGATGGTTAAACCGTTTTCGTTTCACGGCTTGAGATACCTTTCCTTTATAACCATTAATTATCCGTCTTTGGAATACCTCTTTGATACGGGAACTCGCGTTGCCAACAGCTAATTCGCGTTCCAAGATCACATACATCCACCTGGCCAATGATGTTCTTCAATCGGGCCGGAAAAAGGGCCCCGAATATCCGCAGGAATTCAAGCATCGGCTCCCGGGCGTGGTGAAGGATTTCCGGAAATACGCCACCGATTCACTACGCCAGAAACTCGAGCGGGTTCTTACCGTATGGGAACAGCGCTCGGTCTACGATCCCGCTTTTGTTCGGCAACTTCGCGACCTTCTCAATAGTAAAGCGGCCGGGGGTCCGTCCCCGGGCCGGCCCACCCCGCCCAACAGCCATAATGGCACCACTCCCTCCTACTCCTCTTATACCGAAATCAAAACGATCAATCGACCCAGCTCACCCGTTCGTGTGATTGGTAAACCCACCGAAAGCCTGGATAAATTAATTGCGCTGAACGGCCAAGTGGCCCTGGGCGAACGGCAGATCCAGTATAGCGAAGAAAAATGCATTAAAGTACTCAAAGAGCTTGATAGTCAGTTGGCTAATCCGAGTAAGTGATATGGTAATCTTCGGCTGGCACGACGGTCCCCCCCCGCCCCGCCGAACTTCTCACATTACCCTTCTTTTCAAGACGGAGTAAGGCGACTCTAAAACCAACCAACTCACCTACTCCTTCGTTTTACTATGCACACCTATGTATCCCCCCCCTACGTGACCACCTGTGCCATGTCATTGATTCTCACCCTCTAGACGGATCGGTCGACAATGTCCTTCCCGGCGTAGTAGAATCGTGGCAACGGCGGCAGGAGGAACTCCAGGCTCATGTGGCTAAGCGGCAGCAATTGATTGGTATTTTGGAAAGCACCCTGCTGTCGCACCAGGAAAAACTACTGAAGAACCTCGCGGAAATTCAGGTAAGGGTGAACGACTAGCCCTAGCTACGGGATATAGGTGGTATTTTTGTACATCGCCCCCCGGAGACCGAAATATACACCCTCCAATGCGCTGCCCGTTAAGCCAGGGCCGGCCCTCTAATCCACTCCACTCCACTTATCGAGTAAAATAGCCTACCCCGTCTATACACTTTTGTATACACTAATGCTAACTAATCTATGTCGGATGTTTTGGATTTTCCGACAATGTACGACAATTAGGAGTGCGAGCTGTCACTAACCCAACTTAACCCCCTGTTACAGTCCCAGACGGATGCACCCATTGAGGATGCCGAGTCCGAAATGAGCCCCATCACCAGCGAATCCTCCAGTGAAGTGACTGGTCCTGCCCCAGTCGATATCCAGGCAGTATCCGAAGCCGGCAGTTGAACCCGCACTCGCCTACACCCTTTGAATACACAACATGCACACAGACACATATATTTGAGAGAAGATGGACAAGGCACTTGATTTTCGGGGGAATCGGAATCCAACTATCATCATCATCATCATCATCACCATCACCAGACCCTTTTCCCCGCCTCTTCACACACATTCGGGTCGATGTGCCTACGCCCCCAGACGTGCATTTCTTATGCCTCGCCTGCCATCTTATTTTTAGATTGTCCCTTCCCAAAAGTTGATTGTTGGAGTATTATATATTTATGTTTATGTTTATGTATAGTTATTGCTTCTTAAAAATACCCACACACACACCATGTAACACAGCGTCGTGAATCGATGAATATCCTGCACTGCACCTAGGAGTGTAATGGAATAACCGAGGGTGGAGTTGAGGGAAGGAGAGAGGGAGAGGGGGGGTTGTTACGGGCTGGACCGATGACGCCTCTTGCAACAACAGTTGGAGGGGGGGGGAACCATTTGGCAAAGGTGCAATCCCATTAGGTGAACCCCCCCACTTATTTTCTAAATCAACGATTAGGTTAGTTTTGGTGTAGGGGTTGCATTGGAGCCCGGCGGCCCTGCTCTCCACTCCTTTATAGCGGGCCATTTAAACGGGGGCGAGCATGCATGGAATAGAACGGAGGGGTAGAGATACCAGGGCCGCTAGGAGAGAGGGGATGGTAGGGAGGTGGAGAGCCAGGAGAAAGTGAGAGAGGCAGTTGGAGAACGGTGGTTTACTTGACTTCACTGGTGGTGGTCACACGCCCCCTCCGTTCGGGTGTGGATCCCGCGTGCACGACTCCTCGTCGTCAACAATCGACGATGCAGCCGTATCCCGTCGGTATTCACTCGCCGGTTGTCAGCCTAATATAACCTCCCCACGCACTCACTTTGCTGTGCTTTGTTATACTTGATTGTAAGCAACTCTTTAAAAAAAATCAAGTGCCATTTGGTTAAGTTTCAGTCCGCGAGGGTAACTAATTGTACCATCCTTTCCTATTACCCACATCTCCTCTCTAGGCTGTGTTCCTGAGAGCCTGAGAGCCTGAGAGCCTGAGAGCCTGAGAGCCTGAGAGCCTGAGAGCCTGAGAGCCTGAGGGCCTGAGGGCCTGAGAGTAAACCAGACTATCTATAAGCCAGCCCGGTGTGGGTTAGTACTACTATTGCTTATTCTGGATTGGCCGTTCTCTATATTTATTTCGCTCTGACTCATTCTTCCCATCGGTTTTTTTATTTTGTCCCTAGTTTTAAAGTTATATATATACATTATTTTTTTCTGCCCCTTATAGTCCCTCTTTAGCAATCCCACTTCACATTGTACCTTGCGAGCCTAGCCTGACCCGATAGTTCGCTCATCTCCCCACACACTGCTTACCCACCCACGTTTATCCGCCTCGGTTTACTTGCCATCGTCGTCATGTCCAGTCTTAGCAGTGGCGTCCAGGGTAGGTGTTTTGTATACTATTTTTTATTTATATTTTTATAATTGAAGGTTGCACTTAGAGTAGTGGGTTGTGTCCCACCGGGAAAGAATGACAATGCCCGTGGGTGCTAAAGAGAGGGTGCGGAGGTGATGTCTACTCGGGTATATGCGGACTAGTAGGGGGGGGGCACTAGCCAGGCTCCTAAAGGGAGAAGGTGATTTTTTAAAAAAAATAAACCTCTGGCCCCTCCCTACTTCGCCATCTCCCCTTTCAAACTCGTTGTTAGACGGAGAGTGGGGGGAGAGAAGAGGAATGTCTTTGGCTAGCCACATACCCCCTATTATACCCAGAAGCCCAGAATGTTGGCCGCCCGATAGTTTTCCCAATTCAATACAGCCCACGGAATCACTAACGAGACAGGTTAACCCTCTTGGCCGGTGTATAAACTACATGCACCCCTCTCTCCCTCCGGCACTACCGCCATTCCCTAGTGAGTCGTGACCTCAAAGAGTTGCTGACCGACCTGAAAGAGGGCCGCCGTGAAAACGTCCTGGCCCTCAAAATCCGTATTCAGGGCTCCGAGATGGTTCTGGTCGAACAAAAGGAGGGGCCCACCTCTCCCGGGGCGCGCTTCGGGCCGATTGAGTCCATGGTAGCGGAAGACCAGGCGGCCTACTTTCTGATCCGCCGGGACGACGGCAAGTGGCGGTTCGTCACCTGGATTCCCGAGCCCGTGTCCTTCGGCGGGGCACCCGGGGGCGGCGGCCCGACCGGCCGCCTGTCCGTGCGGGAAAAGATGCTGTACGCGTCCTCCCAATCCAACCTTAAATTCACCCTCGGCTTCGGCTGTGTGGCCGAAACCGTTCACTTGACGAGCATGAATGATATCAAACCCCGGTTCCGTTCGGCCACCAAGGAACTCTTCAACCCCCGGGAGGTCATGAGTGCCTTTGAGTTGAATAAGGTCGCGGCGTTGCAAATGGAAGACAAGGCCCGGGCGGAACGGCTGGATCGGTTCAACCAGTCCGCCCCTTCGCCGGGCTTAAATACCGGTTCTAAAACCAGCCATAATAATAGCAATATCACCGACCATGCGCCTGCCCGCAAGGAATCCCCCGCCGCAGTCTCCGGGGGGTTCCATACGGTCCAATTACCGTTTACCGAAGCGGCCCAGTCGGCTCTGGAAGACTTTTTTAACCCGGCGGTGCTAAGCGATAACATCATTGAATTGGTAAGTTCAGCAGTAACACCCCCCCCGCCCCCTAACCCTCTTATTATTGGGACGGATCGGTGTGATGTATGGCATATAGTATTATACATAAGATGGCCTCCACATCTGTCGAGTTAGTAGCATCTGGTTTACTAACCCTTTCATTATTCGGTATACTATAACGCAAATCTGTGGATGCGAATTTTATTGTATTTTTTAATAATAATAATAATAATAATCAATCGGCGCCCCATTAGGAAATCACGGACGATAAGGCGAACGTCGACATAAACCACCAGGAAAACTGCCTGGACATTGGCCACCTATTCACAGTGTCGACCCAACTCCCCCGTTTCTATGCGGTGCGTTTCCCCGATGGGCCATTCGTGGGCGAAACTATCCTTGTATACCTCTGTCCCGAGAAGTCGCCGCCGAAATGGCGAATGGTTTATTCCACGGCCCTGGCTGGTTTGTTGGAAGAATGTAAAAAGTGCGAGTTTTCGTTTGGCTACAAGGTACGACTGGCACCACCACTACCGCCGTCGAGGCTCTCTGTGGTACCGATGTATTGGGCTGCATCTCCCTCTGTATCATACCGCCATTCTTTAATTCCATATTAGGAACCTGTCCCATCGAACTATTTTCTAACTCATATTTTTTTTATGAATATATATATATATATATAAGGTGAGCCTCTTCGATCCCAAAGAATGCACATTCGCTTCCCTAGCCGACAAGATTCGCACCGAGGTCGCCCAGTCCCTGACAAGCACCCGCCCAATCCATGACATTGTCAATTACGACAATAGCCCATCAACAGAGAGTCCCCGTGATAATGCCATTGACCGGGTGGGTCGTTACAATTACAGTCGCCCCACCTCAAGCACCGGTAGCAATAACAGTGCGCAGCGCTCATCACCCTCGATGGCGAGCCACCCCGTGTACGGCTTGATGGTGGATGCCATGGCCCAGCACCATAATCAGAAGAGCAACAGAAAAGGGAGCATCGGCCACTTGCCAACGTCCACTGCATTTGGACCAAAGAAGAAAATTGTTATTCCACCCCCGGGCGCATACTGTTGATTATAGAACTCAACCCGCCTTCCCGTCCACTCCCCCCCTCTCTCTACCACATGATGGGGTGGGATACTGAGTGATCATTATATACATATGCATGAATTGACTATCCCTTCGACCCTTCCAATCCTTGCTTCGGGTCGGGTCGTGTGCTGATTATGATTTGCCTGCCACGCAGAGATCCACTTATTCCGATAGTTTATTATTATCCCCGTCATTTATACCAGTTCAATCTATCGCGTTCCCCATCCCATCCTGTTTTCTTCGGTAATTAATATATATTATATACATCTATGTGTGTGCGGGCGAGCCTGGTATGATCAGTAGTTACGCAGGATGCCCCCACCCTCCTACGGCACCCATCGGGCGTGGACTGCCCGGTCTGCCGATATATTTTATCGGGGATGTTGCGGTTCTCGACTAGCATACCCTTCGCGATCCAGCCAAGTGAGCTGTGATGAAGATGCCACTAAAGGATAGATCAGTGCTTACTCTTTGCTTTTTTGGTGGGTTTTTTTCCTCTTTATTTTCTTTAATTAATAATATTTACATTTATTTATCATACCATTGCCGGAGTAAATTGCTGTTGTGTGTGGGTCTGCGGCCGTACCGTCGTGGTCAAATGTTATTATTATTATTGTTATTATTATTATTATGAGTATTAGTATTATTAAGGGTAGTACTACTACTTCGATCGCATAGGCATTCCCCT
Organism: Dimargaris cristalligena; assembly: GCA_027576995.1. Lineage (NCBI taxonomy): Eukaryota > Fungi > Kickxellomycota > Dimargaritomycetes > Dimargaritales > Dimargaritaceae > Dimargaris > Dimargaris cristalligena. The sequence goes on from JANBQC010000356.1 coordinate 10,748, forward strand.
AACTCCCATATGTTTCCAGAAATTTCGATTGTGGTTTTGAAATAGGGAGAAGGAGTTTGAAGGTCAAAAAACAGCGAGGAGAGGTGCCGGTGAGAGTCACGTGTATTGGACTATATCCGCAAAGTGACGGAAGGAGTTTAAGTGGTTTACAGACAACTGCCGAGAAGGTTCTATGAAATTCCAACCTCCATGAATAAAATCGACCAGCCTAGTTGTCTGTGGCATGTCCTAGAAAATAAAATCCCACACTTCCACTATGCGCATACACATGGTACTACATCCCTCTCTCCTTCAAGAAGGGCCCAAACCCTGAGCCAGGTGCATATACAGGGGAAGCAAGTAGAGGCAAAAGTTGGGTCAGCTCTCCCCTATAAAAAGCAAAGTATATCCGCCGCTGGACGTCCTCTCTTCCCCGCTTACCGCTCCTTAATTCTACACCATACTATTGTTTGGGCTATACTTTCTACTGACTATCTCTATTTCCCCTCTCCAGTATTTTATCTAGGTGGTTTATTAATTAATTGACTTAGTCCCCTAGACACTTCCCACTAAAAATCACCATTTTCATCTTACGGTGGACCACTATTTTGTATATGACAATTCTTATTAGCACGCATACTCATATGATTTTTTTTGTAGTATCTCATAGCAACCACCCGCCACTGTCTTTAGCGTAATATACATGCATCGTTACGGACCAACGGGGCTTTCTACTTTTCCGTAACCAACCCCGCTCTCCCCATTTGACTACCAACGTAACGCCGCGTTATTACTGAACAGAGTGAGTCAGCGGTTTAGCCAGGGTTGCGCTTCCACCACTAACCCTCTCTTGCATTCCCAGCCCGTTTCTCGCATTCGTTTGGTTCGCTGCGCCCAAGGCCCCGCCGCCATTGCCGTGCCCGCCTTACACGGCCGTTTCTCAACATACTCTCCCTAATTGCGCCGTAGAGGTTGTTTACTACTCTTTCTACCGCATTTCTTTCTTTCTGCATACCCTTCTATCCTATTCAATTGTGTAATTTTATCCATTTTTTTTTACATTATTACCCTAGAATATATATCTATTACTTGACTTGATACGGTGGTATTTGTTTTCTCACTGCTGGTATCAAACACGCTATTGTTTAAGCAATCTGGTTCTCCCACTCCGGTTCACTGGTTCAGTCTCTTACTGAATACCTCGAAGCTTTCCTCTTTTTTATGTCTATAAAAAAGAAATAGGCCGCATATCTGTCCTTCAGTTTTCTGGCACCACAGTGAAAAGGGGTCCGAGTGTTTCAATTTTTACATATATTTTATCTTAGTACGTTCTAGAGCCTTCCACTGAATTGAGAAGCCGAGCACGCCGAATAGTGACTGAACAATACAACCCTGAGTTGAATTTAGAGTTTCTCCGGTCCAAAGTTTCCTCCCATTATTCCACCCCACGACTGAATTCTGCAACTTCACACAGCCTATTGCCATTCATTGCCCACTACTTTTATTGACTACTGGATTGCGTAGCCCAATTGACGCTACAGAGAATCCCATTTTGCTTATTTTTCCTATTTCCTACGGTCGTATTTCCACTCCCACTCGGTGTTACGGGTAGCTACCATCGTGTCCATGCGGACTCTTACCCACCAGCACCAACCTATTTGGACCGCCTGCCCTTTAACCCCACCCAGCTCGACCCCTTCCTTTCCACCCATGACCCATTCGCATACGTCATTTCCGCTCAAACGCTCGGCGTCCCCCCAGCCATTCCCCAGTCTTAGCGGGAGCGAAACTAACTCGACGGGCGCGTCACCTAAACGACTGCGGACGACGGTGGGAAATGACGGTGGCGACACAGCTGCGGGGCCGCAGTGGTCACTGCCGTTCCAACAATCGCCCACACCGACACCGTTTCCATTTACAGGTACACCCTTTAGTCGTCCAAAACGGTCACTGGAGGAAGACCAAACTGAGCTACCGCCACCACCACCACCAACAGACTCACCTTTCCATCCCTTAACCACCCCTAATACGCCTCTGACCTCAAACCATGACTTCACTTCGGTGCCTGCTAAACGACCCCGGTGGACAACACCCCATTCAACGCCTACCCCTAATGCACACTTGTCTTCCCCGTTTCGGACGGCTCCAACTACCCCTTTTACGGGCGTAGGGGGAGAGGGATCTTCACCTATGACAACGCCGTATTCAATGAGCAACGGCAGCCGCCATTCTTCCGACAGGCTGGTTAACAGCCAAATCGTCGACATGGAAACGGGTGAGGTACTGGACTATCACCACCCTCAGACGGGCTACCCGACGAACAACCCTACCTCGTTTAGATCCTCTTCGCCCACCATTGCCGCATGGCAGTCCGAGTGTCGTAATGCGGGCCAACCACTGTCGCTGCCCTTTTCCCCTTCTACTTCCTCCACGGCTTCCCCTCACCTACAATTTCTAATCGATCCGATATCCTCCTCGACCGGGGGGGCCTACGGCCAAAATGATGTACCTCCCATAGCCCGGCGACTGACCCTGCATAAAGCGGCAGATTTCTGCAAGCCGGGACCGCAAAATGCCCTCGTGCTTTACCGCCAGCCATCCTCCCTCGGCGAGGGTGGGTTGTCGACCATGGACGAGACGAGGGGAGAAGACGAAGAAGAGTCTCCCAAAATTTACGAGATTACCGATGAGGAATCGGCATCGTCGTCGTCGGTACCGGAATCACCCACGGACATTATGGACTTGGACTAATTGAACCATTGATTTAATCCATACCCCTCTCTCTCTCTCTCTCTCTCTCTACATGTTTCGATTCGCTTCCAAAATGAATAGTTTAGCACGGTGTGCTATAGGCTAATTGGCCCATGATTTCCCTATTTCCATTCCTATTCCCACCTACCTGGATGGGGGAGTCTTTTACGACGGAGCAGTATCTCACGCATGTGCTGTAACTTAGTTGTCTATTTTAAAAACATTGGTCATTTTTATCGCGATTTCTTTTATTACACTTCCATGTACATCATTATTTGCCATAACCCATGAAGCCCCACCTACTTACCACACCTAGCTGTCCCCGGCCCTTTTGCTTACTCTCTCACCTCTTTTAGACCACCCGCCATTGAATGATTTTCGCCACTGCCGATACCCTTGGTTTGGTATGGCTTATATTCCGTATTAAACAGCTATCATGCAAGGTTTGAAGAGTGCCAGCAGCCGCCCCCCTTCACAGTAATGCCATTTATGAACCTTTGAAGACTTTGGTTGATCTTGTGAGTAACAGAGAGAAGGAATCACACAGTCTGTTGGAAATTCATTTCCCCCGTCCCACTGATTCCATCTCTGTGATTGGCTCGTCCTATACTTGGGACTTTACTATAGCCGTTACTATATCATCTTATAACTGGAACTTCGTCCTAATCGTTATTACTGCTATTATCCAATTCAATAAAACCAACCGTGGGCATCTAGCTTTGCCCCTTGCGGTTCTTTCTCTCTTCTTTAAATCCTTTTTTAGTTGCATCTGAAGGCACTTGCGTTTACTATTGAATTCATATTTCCAACACAGTCGACATCTAGACCACTTAGAATAACAAAACGACTGAAATGACCATAGTATCGGGAAGAAGAAGGGAACATTGGTGGATGAAGGGGAGAGGAGAAAGGAGGAGGATCCACAGGCACTGAAGTGTTGAATTAATGGAGAAAGGGGGTGGATAGACCAGGAATGGCTCATTTATGGCTAATAAATAAAAGTATATTAGGGGTAAATTTGGGCAGAAGTCCACCGAGTTTTCAAATAGGGGGAAATCAGCCTTGGTGTATTATTGTTTTCGGCGGTGCAATCATTACCGCCGGCCACTAAAGGGAGCAAAGAAAGAGAGAGAGAGAGAGAGGGTTATAATAGGCCAGCATAATATATCACCAATGAAAAAGGGGGTTAGTCCAGGCCCGGATGCCCATCACTGCGAATCAGGTCGGGGAAAATAGGAAATGTGGGCGGCGGGATATATACATGTCCGGCTAAACGGTGAAGGGGGGGGCAGTGGCGGTCAGTTGGTATAGGCGAGGAGGAGGGTGTCTTCTTCTTGGGGCCTAAGGAGGGGAAGAGGGGTACAGTAGAAACGGGGGAGGGAGGGATTTCTCTGCCCACCTACCTACCTAGCACACCCCCCTCGTTAACGGGGTCAGTCTAGTAAGAAGCGTAGCACAGGGTAAGTTGAAGCGGCGAAGGCTGTGTGGGATACAGAGCCACCGAGCATCGCGCAGATCGGGTCGGGCTGAACCGGGGGGCCCTGATTGTGACTAGGTTGACGCTTCACACATTCTCTCTCTCTCTCTCTCCTTTCCCCTTGTCTGCTGGGGGGGCCACCCATTGGGATGGCCTGGCAATTTGGGCCCCAGGTTTATTATTAACTGGGACCCCGCGAGTGAGGGGGAGGGCACAGGGAGGGAGAAAGAGAGAATTGATGGGGTGTGGGAGAGATATGTGTGCGCATGGATGGGCCCCTCTTCTCAGCTCTTTGAGAGATGGCCGATAGTTTTAGTTTATTTTATTCTAATTGAATTTCCATCTTTCTCTTCTGTTTCTGGGTCATGTATAATCGGGGAGATAGTAGAGGGGGAATTAAAGTGAGCCCCAAGACCAGTCTGGTGCGGTGTGCCAATATTTTGGGGGTTTTCGGTTCGGCGCGTCTAGGTAGGTAGAAATGGGGCTAAACGGGTGGACAGTGGGGGAACCCCAAAGCAATACTAGTGCTGATAATAGCAATAATTGCCCTCATTTTCCAAAACATGCCATAGCCAGAAACTCAGCCGTGTGACTTCTGCGGAATGGCAACCCCGGCGAGTGTATACGAAAAGCTTTGTTTATCGGGATATTTAGGCGGATATCCCTCTCTGTCGCCTCGAATTCTCATCATCCGATGTCTTCTACCCTTGGTCCGTTATTATTCCTATTCGACGAGACACCACAGCGTATAGAAGAGAAGGAAGGGGCGTTTTGGTTAGTAGGGCTCTTTCTCTTTGGCTTTTCTTCTCATCGCGTGCTCACCCATTACCATGTTTTTTTCAGCTGGCGCAAGGTACGACGGGAAACAGGGGGGGAACGCGGTTGTTCCGGCCGCCCTAATCCACTCCCCAGCAGAGCAGTATATGCGCCTACAATCACCACTACACTAGCGCATACACTCACTCAGCGTGGCCCTGTAGCATACACCCACCCCCGCCAACGGTTAAATGCTTTTTTTGCCTGTTCCAAGCTAGCCCAACTCTCCTTTCTTCTTTACTATCTATTTATTATTTTCACCCACAAGTATCTCTCGCCGAAACTGAAACTTTGCTCATTTTAACCACGCTGACTGGGTGTTGTTTCTCCCTCACCTCCTTTTGTCGTCTCTTGTTTCGTGTTGTTATTATTGTTGCTGGTTTATATGGTGGCCCGTTTGTTGCTACAACTCCACTGTTATTAGTATTAGCAGTGCCCCCTTTTTCACTGCACCCCCCGTCCTCTCTCTCTACCCCACTGCCCGATTCCCTTCACTCCGACTTCGGCATTGCCCTTCCAAATTTGCCACCCCCGTCTCCCCATTTTCGTCACATTCCAAGCCAATATTGCTCCCCCCCCTTTGGAGACCAACAATCGCTTGGTACTCTGTTGCTGCTACTGCTTGCTCAATAACTACTCCTTATCTAGTGGGTAACTTGGCTGTTGTTCCACTACTTCTTTTCCTCGCCTTCGTATCGTCTAGCTCCCATTCCACCAGTCTGTACCACCCTCGTGGACTCTATACTCCCTCCTATTAGCGCGATGAAAAGCTCCTTCTGGCGGCGCCAACCCTCCGCCACCCCTATCCAAATATTCATCACCGAGCAGGACGTCTCGGCCGACTTGGATGACCTAGACCTGGCCCTGAGCAATTACCCCGGACTCTTGGTCACTAAACCGAACTGTTTCCCCGCCCCCCATGCTGTCGCGTAAGTTGGTCAATACTACTACTACTACTACTACTACTACTACTACTAATAATAATAATAGTAGTAGTAGCAGTAGTGTCCAAGTTTAATTATTAGCCAGCAGGGGGTGGTATGCTATTTCCTTTCGAAGTCTACACCCCCCGGCCCAATCTATTCCGGCTTTGTCTCTTACTCCTTCCATGTTTGTGGACGGAGCTAGCTAGCACTCCTGCCCCCGCATACACGCTATTGGTTTCAAAACCGAACATTATACTGGGATGGTACCCCTCCCTCCAGTTCGAGCGTCGGTCCTGTATGTCCATGCTAGTTCTACACATATATGCCCCTGGGCAAGGTCTCTCTACTAACCCCTTTATTCCCCTATATCTATTTCTGTACCATCCCACTCCGTCCCCTTTTCCGCCTTGGGAACCGTGTGACTGGGACCTTCATCTTCACTTTCTTTAGCAGCAGCGGCGGTTCATACTCTACTTCGAATACCAGTAATTTATCAAAAGCCCAAGCCCCATCCTTCCCGAAAGACCGCGTGGTAGCCAAAAACCCCCCCTTAGTCTCCCGCCCCTCCAAGTCTAGTGTCAACTCCAACTTCTCCCAGTTCTTATCCGAAACTGACCATGCGTGGTCATTGGGTGGTGACGATACCGATGGCGACATCGAACCTATTATCCCCAATAGCACTGCTCTCGCCGATTACTCCAGCCTAAACTCCAACTCGAGTGTACCGTCCAATGGCACCTCCACCTCCCCCATCAACCGCCCCACCGTGCGCACATCAACTTCCAGTCGGACCCAGGTTTCCCCCGTTATCCGGGCCCGCATGGCGTCGCTCGGTGGCATCTCTCCTCCGCGGGGTACTCGGCCCCACCAATCCCCCCAGGTTCCCCGGTCCCCAACCGAATGCATCTCTCCGTCGCTATTCGACGACACCCTCTCCCTTAGCCACCGCACGCTCAGTGACCCTAAACTGGAGCAGCGCAACCTCAAAGAAATGGTGCATCTCAATTCCCGCCTGGCCCGTGTGGAACGGTTTGCTGCCTGTTTGAGCGAACCCAACGTGGACCTGGCCAAGCTACGTAAGCTTAGCTGGAACGGCATTCCCGAGGAATACCGGGCCATGACCTGGCAATTACTCATGGGGTTTTTGCCGTCCAACGCGGACCGACGGGAGCAAACCCTGTTCCGCAAACGTAAAGAATACGAGGATTGCGTGGCCCAGACGTTCGCCCAGGGCGTCGAAGGTTTAGATCCCGGTCTTTGGCACCAGGTAAGTCAGTTATCCTTCACCAGAAATGGGTGTTTACACTTTTTACTCTTGCTCTGACAATATTTTTTCATTGTTCAATGGGGAATGCTGAGGTCATAGTGGTATGGGTTTTGAGGAGAGTCGCGAACTCAGGTGTAATATTATTCCGAAACCGGTTTGCAGTTAATGCCTTTGGCCACTCCTTCTCCCCTGTACTATTTGACAAGGCCCCATAGCTTCAACATCGACCCACTTATTAATCTGGATTACCGTACTTGATAATTTGATTTACCCCCTTACAGATCCAAATTGATGTACCTCGAACTTTCCCCACATCCCCTCTTTTTCAGGACCCGGTCATCCAACAAGTAAGTGTGGAACTACTAGCCGGGTATCCTGATGCGTGGACAATCATCTTATTGGGAATACTTTCACTATATGACTCCTTACTCACTACCAGGTTTGCTTTGGGACTGTTCATTAAATGAAAGGAAAACGATGAACCGGAATCTAACCCTTGACTGCAACCTCATGCATACTCCCCCCCTATGTTGATTCTTACATGGTGCGATTTAGAGTCTGGCCCGTATTCTCTATTGCTGGGCTGATCGCCACCCGGCTAGCGGCTATGTTCAGGGAATCAATGATTTGGTGACTCCGTTTTTCCTGGTCTTCCTATGCTCCCATATTGGTAAGATTCCATCTACTACCCTGTTTTCATAGAATATCTATTACAAATGAATTGCTCCTACTAGTGTCGTCTGTATGCCTTCTCTGCCCTAAACTAATCATCGATGTTTCAACTATTTGCTTAACACTGTCCACCTTCTTTTATTAAGCCACCGATCCGGAACATTCAACTTCCGCCGACATCCCTGATGCACTATTGAATCAGGTCGAAGCTGACAGTTTCTGGTGTCTCTCGAAACTACTTGATGGTATTCAGGTAAGTAAATTGCCATTATGGTTGGTACCCAAAACTTCTTTAATATTGGGCAGTTCAATCAACTCGGAGACAATAGCCTATCCTCTAATCGATTAGTATAAAGCTAAGACCTAACATTATCTCTCTATCTTTCGGGATGCTGCTGCCGTTACTGTCGATGTTTAGGATAACTACATTCATGCCCAGCCAGGTATCTTGCGGCAGATTAGCAAGCTTAAAGAACTCATTGCTCGCATCAACGGTAGGGACTATTTACAGCAAGATTTTAAACGCATACTACCAGGGTGTTGGTTAGTGGTAAACTGCCGTTCTTGTACTATAGGTATACTGTTTTCAGCCAGAATAGTCTATTATTTGACTATAACCCTAATATCTTATACTTTATCTTACAATACTCTCACCTTCATCAGGCAAATTGGCCAGTCATTTAGAAAACGAAGGCGTCGAATTCATTCAATTCGCATTCCGGTGGATGAACTGTCTATTAATGCGGGAGGTGTCACTTAAAAACACCATCCGAATGTGGGATACCTACTTGGTAAGTTACAATATACTAATTGGGTGTGGATCATGGATGTCTTCTCATTGGGGTACTGGTTTGTTTACGATTATAAAAATGGGCCAATACTCACACGCATTACATTGCTTACATACAATTATTCCTTCTGATTTTTGTTGACCACAGTCCGAAGGCTCCACTGGGTTCTCCGAGTTCCACGTTTATATTTGCGCCGCTTTTCTGGTCAAGTGGACCGATGTATTACTAAAAATGGATTTCCAGGTAAGTTGCATACCTCGCACTCACTTGATTGTCTAATTCCCATATATTATAATCCCATCTAAAATTACTTTTATTGCCTGGGGCATTTGGTATTGCCGAAACCCCTCTTACTAATAATTTCATCGTACGCGTCATTTTATTTTTATGATAAATTCTTATGACATTCTAGGAAATTATGTTATTTTTGCAATCAGTGCCCACAAAGTCCTGGACTGAAAAAGAAATCGAAGTACTCCTTTCCGAAGCGTTCATGTACCAATCTCTCTACCACCATGCTCCGAATCACTACTCTAAAAAATGAGAATACCTTGATTGAAATAAATCGACCTCACAATAGTGAATGGTAAGGTCGCTTCTAGTTGTCTCTAAACATCTATATGTTTTCGATTAGATTTGCCCGACCAACCCTCTTTTACGGGTCTTCTCTAGCCCCCCTCATCCTACCACGAGCATGTATTTATATTATTACTCCCCCTGTTTCACTTGTTTGTTTTTTTCTTTTTGGAAATACCTGCCATGGGTTAGGGGTTTCTTATAGCTCTTTCAAAAGACCATTTCCCATCCGTTAGCGTTACTATCATACTCTTTGGAAGATGCAATTTTAATGTGTTGTTACATTGAACTTACATACTTACATATGTATATAGTTTGAAAATAAGCATTTCTTTTTAAACGCGTATTCTTTATCATTTTTTGACTGCGACTGTTGTATATGAACGTTCATCTTCATCCCCGCTATCAGTACCATATATCTCCGTTTTCTCTCCTTAGACTGACCTTATATATATATTATACATATCCCCCCCCCCCGCCTTGTTATTTTTTTACGCGTTAGTTTAGTGCACCCTCTTCCCTCCCCCATTCTTTATCAGTACTTCTGGAGGCTAATCTCACTCAATAAAGCCAGTACTTCTAACCAACCGTTCCACCGAACAATTCATTAGCAATTCCTTTCAAACCTGTCCGTAAACCTTCTCTCCAATTGATTGTAATACACTGACACATTCAGAGCGTGGTTCCTTTTTCATAAATATAATGACTAGTCCCCTCCCAAAAAATGATGAAAAGCTCGACGGAAATCACCAATACGAAAAGTAGAGCTGGGGATATAGGCCCAAAACCACCCTTCCCACTGTAAAAAGGGGGACCGGAGAGGGAGGTTGAGTTATTAGTTAGGGAATTTAGAGTGTCCTAGAGCTTGGTTAAATTAGACAATAGGCAGCTGGGGGATGCGCCAAGGGGAAGACATCTAATATATTCTTCAATTCTTCTAAAAAACTGCGGGGAGCTCCTATATATTTCAACTTTTCTTTAGGGAAACAAAAACGGGTGCCATGCTGGCGCAAAGGGGAGATGGCAGAGCCTTATAAAGTAACGGCTAGAGCATTATTATAATATGGGAGATAACTAATAGACACCGCTGGAATGAGCCCTTTGGGTGAAACGTCAATAATTTGGTATTACTAAATGACCATAACTTTACCAGCCATCTGCCCAATTAAGTAGATACTTTGGTGATACAGCCCGGATTAAACCCCTCCCTGATTTGATGGAAGGAGCTGGCGGAACCCTAGGTCGAACCGCGAGTGGAGGTTAGGTAGTCGCTTTGGTCACAAAAAATAAACCATACACTGATAGCTCAACTGGTTTCAGGACATATATACCCCTCCTCCCAATAATAGCGGTCCAGGCTGGACGGACACAAAAAGTTAGTCTCGCTCGAAATATCAATGTGGTATTTAGTAAATGCCTCTATAATACTGGCATTTGCGTCGACCCAACAGCGAGTCACGCGTGAATTTTCGGAGGCGGGAGGGTCCGTGTAACCCCGCACCCATATGTCTGTTAATGGCTTTTGCTACACTAGCCCCACACTGCAATTACTCTACTTGGTTACCTGAAATATATTATATATATATGTAATTACTAACAGGTAAAAATTGACCTATCCGGCTCAATATCGAAGGGTCAAAGAAAGTAGCTTGGTATTTGGGAAAGCAGACCAAATGTGCAATTGAAGGCAGGAGATGGGGGGGGGGAGTTTCACGATTTCCGGTATAACCGCGTCGTTTCAATAGGGGAGAGGTAGCACATGTGTCTTTTACAACCGTCCTCCTTCCTCTTAACTATATGTACACATGTGCCAGTAATCGGCGCCAGTTAGTATATAAAAGGGTAATTCGCTGGTCACCTGGATAGGTTTACCCCATTTTTCCCTAATATCCAAAATCAATTTACCCTATTTCTGCTAGATTTAGATGCGATGTCTATAATATTTTTGTTGTGCTTACTAGTTCTAGGAACCCACATGAGTTGGTGCGGTGCTATGACCTTACCAAGTAATGCTAATCTACATAGTCGTTCGCTCGCTCCGGCCGCGATTCAACTTGAAGACCCTCTTCTCCTACTCACTAGCATTTCCAACCAGCAGCCGCCTGGGGCCTCCCCCCCTCCTAGCCAAACGAGTGCCATGGTGAATCAACAACAACAGAAGCAACCGGTCGACGACTATTCCTCGGCCAAGTTGGCTGCTGGTCAGCAGGAATTCCATCACCACCACATTATTCCGAGTCACGGGATACCGGGGTTGCTCGGCACTGACAACGACGGGGGGGACTGCACCTTTCTAGGCCACCAACCCAATGTGGGGGATACCACTACTGAAGGCGGTTGGGACTTGACCGGTGAAATCAATGACTACATTTGCAACTATCTGGCCAACCACCCGTCCTTGTCCACCCCTCAGGCTAGTACAAACGCCGGCGGGCCACCTATCCCCTCCTCCTCCTCTTCCACCGCCTTTTCCCTCCCGCCCTTCTCCAGTCGATTACCCGAGGCCTCCGATTCGTCGCCGTACACCATGTCCGCTTCCCCGGCGACCTCGGATAATTTGACTAATCATAGCCATTTGGATGCCTCGGTGGCGTCGGATAGTCTTACCGAAGTATCCACCAGCGAAGACCCGGAGGCGGGCATGGAATGGATCGATCACTATGTGACCAGCTATTTTGCCAACCCCTTCTTTAGGGAATCGCTTTGCATGGAGACGGAACAGCTATCTTCCGATATGGGGACGGTCGGCGTGACCACCGCCGCTGCTTATTCTGGCTTGGACAAGTCGCTGGACATGCCACCGTCGTTTCTAGCCAAGAAGAAGGAGGAGAAGGGGGTGGGGATCCTAGGCCATTCGAACGACCCCCTCCGACTGAAAATACCCTCAGTTAGATTTAGAATAGCCCGGCCGTTGGGGGCAGCGGCCTCATTCCCAAACCGGAGCATAGCCCCTAAACCTCATATCCGGCGACCCGATGCACCCATCAGCACCATCGCCAGGACTTTCACCACCACCACCTTTTTTACGGATCCCCTTGCCCAGTACCCGGCTCCGAACGCCCATCTTCATCCCAGCTGGTCGGGCCAATTACGGACCGGTTTAATGCCTAATGATAATAGTAATAGTAATGGTAGTGGTAGTGGTAGTGGAAGTAGTGGTACTACCTCTCAAGACGACCCCGGCCGTTCTTCATCTGCCCACCATTCCCGTTCGAAACCAGCGACGCCCAAACCCAAGCGTCCCTGCACCAAAAAGCCTCGACCCACCCCTTCTAGTCCCAATAGTCTTTCCAAGTCTGCGAAGTTCTTGTCACCGTCGGACGACCACCCCACAAAATGTAAAATTTGTCAGCAAACCTTCAGTCGCCCCGAACACCTAGAACGGCATCGTAAAATCCACCAAGACGTCAAAGATAAGGTACTCTGTACCCGATGTGGGGCCCAATTCGCCCGTGGGGACAGTTTAGTCCGTCATTCGAGGGATTTTAGGCAAGCCTGTGCGCGCCGGGTGTTGGAATCGCAGATTGGGGACCATATATCTTTTAAGGAATATAGAAAGTGGGGTAATGGTGCCCCTTTCCCTCTCCCTTCCCCTCTCCCTCCCTCCACCACTACCACTACCACCACTGACCCGTCCTCGTAATTCTCCGTCTACCTACTTCGCTTGACTGAAATGGATCATCGACGGGCGGAATTCAGTCAGATAATAGTACCGTTTAATGTTGTTTTGATTAGAATAATGATGTGAATAATAACAGTAACCGCAATAATATCCATTATAGTAAATAGCGCATACGATAGAGACCACAGGGAGAAAGAGGTGCCTCAGCCCTTGCAGTATTTTTCATGTGTGTATGTACATGTTGTAAGTATCTAAGCTTGACCTTTTTCTAAAACCATACATTGTGGTATAGGGTATCAATGGGCCTTGTTGTGTCTTCACCCTCAGTATTACCCGTGTACTTAGCAGAGTACATTCACGTCACGTGTTAAACTAAGCACCACCTACAAAATCGAGAAATGGTAACCACCCTCTACAACTATGTGGTTCCTGCGGAATGGCAACAGTACTTGGGGAATAGGAGTAACCGACGACATCCTTGAATGTAGTTTGGTGCGGTACATACCTCTTGAATGGGGGGCCCTTTACCACTTGTACAATTGTAACTTCGTTTTGAAAGACCGTATTTGACTTTTCCTTCCCACCAGCGGACTATAGTACTACTCCCATTGGCTTAGGCCTGTTACCATCGCTGGCACTCCTCTCCCTCTTTAGTTTCCTCAGTAGCACTTCGTTCATTTAGTCACCGCCATGAGTAACGCGGAGACCAAACCCACCTCTTTCCACATGGAGGTAGACGACGCCAAGGTAAATTCACCACTTACCCACTCCAGCGGTAGCCTCGTACCCTCTCTGTCTAGCCCCATTCTAACTCAATGTTAATGGTGTGGAGGGATGTTTTATCCGACAGTGACGAAGGCCCGGTCAACTGGGAGGTTCGGCGCGGAGTTGTCCAAGACCCAGCGACCCAAGGTTCCGCATCCAAACACTGTTTGGAATATTGCCTCTAGTCCAGGATTTCTATTTATACTCCCCCCCTACCCCTCATATATATATATACTGCATCTACTCTCAAATCGGATTAGACCGATGTGACCGAGCCATGTCCTACCGACTGGGACACGACCGGCATTCTAGAAGCCAACCGATCATTTTTTGCCGAGAAACCGATCCAGGTTTACCTGGAGGAAACCGTTGTTCCCGTACTTCAAGCCGGACTTAAGCAACTGGCCCTCCAACGGTAAGTTTCCCAGTGCCCTTGACTCTCGATCTTACCCTCTTTAGTATAGCTATGCCTATTAACATGCCTTTAAGCCACTCCCATGTAATCAATGTAACCCTAGAATCCACTAACCACTCCCTCCTCTCCCCCCGGACACCTACGCCAATACGTCCCCCTCGATTTCTAAATCTCATTTCCATAATCCTTCAGGCCCGCTGACCCCTGTGCCTTTTTGGGCAACTTCCTGCTTCAGCATCGAACGCCATCTATCCCAATTAAACAAGAACCCAAGGAACAATCCCAGGACCCCACATCCCCTAATAATACCGCCGGCACTGCTGCCCCTATTGAACCGCCTCATCCACCACAATAGAATCATGTCACTATTATGAATGGTACAGAATCAAAAAGGGGATAATAGCGTATGCTAGCCACCAATCACCGGGGCCATTAACATGAACCTCACCCATATACACATTAAAAAATTGCTCTGGCCCAGCTCGACCCCCCCCCAAATAAAAAGAGTACTGTTTAAATACTCGTGGAAGAAGGTATTGAAGTTTGCCTTATTTAGTCATAGCGGTGCTTTGGGATAGATAGTGGTTGATTATTGATAATAGGTCAGTTAGTAAATGGATATCTGTAACTAAGGGTACCCAGTTGATGGAGAGGGATAAATGCCTACTTACTCGGGAGGTTTTAAAATTGCAACGGCTGCCCAGGGTTGGTGGTGGTTATGATAAAAGCTGGAATTGATTTGTAGCCTATGATAAGCTGACCAGATTCAAGGGCCGGGAATTTAGTCTAGATGAGATACTGTAATAACCATTAAGAAGGGTTGCATAACTTGTACTGATGGTTCCTATACCAGTTACAAATTCCCCTATTCCCTTTTGCTAAGAATCCTACCATTTCCGATGAGTGACTCGAAACCTACAAGAGCCAATAACTACAGTCTAAATAATATTGTCAGTAAGAAAATATCTAAAAATCAAATCAAAAGTCAGGTATTTTCCGCTAGGAAATAGTGCTTCATTAAGAGCTAAATAAATTATCAGTAAAAATATAGCAAAGCCGAAGTGTGAGGAAGAAGTATATGGATCCCAATAGAAGATCAATCCGTAGCAGAATACCGTCCAGCATGGCCCATTATATACTGGTTTAACCCATGGCTTCGTTACAATCCACCATGAATGTTGGTATCCTTGGCATTGTATTAGGGTCTGGCACAGGGAGTAGAGGGTCTTAACTATAGCTATAGGTGTAGGGTCGGGTATTAACTGTAATAAATAATAATTAGTGACAGGATTTGCTCCTTGGGCCTGCCATGGCAAACATTAAAGCAGCCTGACGAGGCAATGCACCCCCATGACTGCTGGGATAAAATATGAAGACCCTGATTCAGCCCTAGCGCAATGTGGAATATGAAGGACGGCTGCTCCCCACCCCCAGGGCTGCTTTATAGTACCCAGCAGGGCAACGTGGGATAGGAAATGGTATTGGGAAGGGGGCACGACTGCTTTGTATGATACCTACCACTTAATAGACCAAATTAGCCAACATCTTCATGATGGGAAATTAGTCTCCTAGGCCAGCCTAGGACTATACAACATGAGTGCAGGGGAGAACGGCAAGGCAGAGAGGGAAATTGCGGGTATAGTAGTGGTGTTGGGGGGTGTTAGGACGAGGAGAGGGGGATGGACCGGGGCCACGTGAGCCACGCCGTCTCTTCAACTCACCCCCTCTGTATTAGTCACCTCTTAATATTTGGGAATAAATGAACCCAGTGACCAAACAGGCTGTCAAGGGGACTCACCTTTAGTCTCCAAATAATTAGCTAAGCTAATAAATCCAGATAGTGGCTCCCAGCAGTCCAGTGTTCAGGCTGGACAAAGCAGGGAGAGGGAGAGGAGGGGATTTATGTGCTTGAGGTTAGCTGAGCAATCTTGGCCATACCATTCTCTGCCCGGCTCGGTTAAATTGACGACCAAAACTACAAAGGAAATGGGTAGTTGGGGTATCAAAACAACCCTAGCTCTACTGTATTTTCTGATTTTATTTGAAGCACCAGAGCCAATAGTAGCTAAAGTGTGTGGGGCAGGCCACACTCAATGGGTATGTGTATAGCTCTTTCTTTTAAGCGAAAGGGAACTCGATGCACAAGCTCCACTAGCCAATAATGAGATGCTTTTATTTCATCTGTAGTATTATTAGAATAGCAAATATTATAAGTATATTTATTAGACAGAGGAATTAGTAATAAGATCTTTAATAAAATAATATGAGCGCTAGTAAACTAAAGGATTAGGTTGCATCACCCATATACATTTATATGACCTATAACTAACATCTAATTGCATCAAGAGGGCCCGGAAAACTATATCAAACTTCCAAGAACAATGAATTCATTGGCTGGTCATTAACTGGCTATAGTGATAGTGGAATTTTTTAGCAAGGAGTCCCTGGTCAGGCCAAGGGTGGCTGTAAGACCCTCCGGTTGTCTGGCATAGTGGCTGGGACTATAACCCCAACTGTGTCGGTGGGCTCCAATAGAGTTGGGCCACTTTGGTAACTAGGGTCAAACCCTGCTGTGGCTGTGGAAGCCACAGATACGAAGTGAATATAATCCAGTAACAACATACCTTCTTTTTTGGGTGATTGCATCCCGATGGTCAGTTGTACTAGGTCTATCTCTGGTAATAGCCTATACATAATAGAGGCAGGGTTTCGTCTAACTGTATAGGGTTTAGATTGTAATGGGTATGGTAAAGTTAATGGGATTTTTTTATATACAATAGAACTATATTCACCCTATATACCAAAAGACAAAGGGCCACCACCGAGTAACTTTCCATTGATATAATTAGGCAATAAAATTTGAAAACAGTGGTTACCGGTTGGAGCAAGGCTATTGACAGTATGATGTACATTCCATGGTATACACTGGTTGATGGTGAAAGTTATTGGTAAATTAGTTATGACAGTTAAATTACAAGATTATATTAGATAGTAGAAATGTGCACCCCCAGGGCTGCGTGATGAATAATATACTTATTGGCCACAACTTTTATCTAAAGAACACCACCGGGGTATATATGGATATATATAAAACCAATTATTAGATATCAAAAATTCGGAAAAAAAGATGTTAGTAGATTGGTGTCTAGGAAGCTTGCAGTTCCAGACACCTTATTTAAAAAAGACTAATCAATAGTATCCCTGACTGGGAAAACCCTGAAGATACCACACCCTGGCTGGAACATACAATTTAACATGGTATTTTAAATTTTAGTCTAGCTGTTTCAGTAAGCCAGTTCTATAATTTCCATTAACACAGACAAAGACATCTGTCCATAGCCCCATCATTATCCATATTGCCACAGTGGCATTATCATACATATGGAATAATCCAGTCCGATTACCTTATTATCGACCATTATCCTAGACTTATTTCTATCATAATTAAAAAGATTGGTTTATTACGGTATATTTAATAAATAGGCATCTTAATATAAAAAGGAATCCATGTCCTGACACATGCAGTTTCTTATATACATACCAATATAGCAGAAACAATAATGCAAGCATCGGGTTTCATTTAACCTGCACTTATGCAGGCACCTCCCAGTGTTTGATCAACTGGAGGCTGGGACGTTGGCCTGACCCCGGTCAGCCTCGATAAGCTCATAACGGGGGTCGAAGGCGGGGTAATCCCTCAATTCAAATGAGGTATACCCAAATCCACCCTGCTGGGGGTGGGTATTCAGAATTGGTTCCTGCATTGTAGCAGGGAGAGGCCTAGGTATGGCCATTGAGAGGGGGGGGAAGAGAGAGAGTGGTGGGGGGAATAAAATGGTGGTAATGGAGCAATGGGTGTGGATAGTGTGCTCAACATTTGTTGTTAATAGTAGGATATTAAAGATAGCAGCGGGCTGCCTATTTATAATCCGCTGGTGGTTTTATTAATCAGATACTACATCAGTACCTAACTACTTCTTCAATACTGTCTGAAATCAGGTGTCTATTCTAATACCCGTATGGGTCAACAATTCCCTTGTCAGTGGCGTATATTAAGAATTGACTAAGGAATGGCTATCATACCCCATTATTCCCTTTGTTGCCTTTTAGCAAATGGCTTCATGGATGTCTATTATAATGTA
>JANBQC010000357.1:0-28857 GCA_027576995.1 Dimargaris cristalligena
TTAAAAGCTATTCTCACATATATTCGCCCATACACGTATTATGTAAAACCTTATACAGCTGGTTTGAATTTTACCCACATATATATATATATGGCATTATTGAAAGATATTAGTAAGCCCGTCGATGGGATGCCATACTTCGAAGATGGGAGGGGGGGGCACCGCACATCGTACGGGATGTCCCATGGGTAGATACCGGGTATAGAATATATATTGGTTGTAAATGTATCCTCCGCGTGTATGGCATAATATATCAATCGCTTGTAATGTTTTGGAGCTCGACCGATAAAAATACTTCTTGGGCCATGGTCGGAAATCGATGATTTCATTGTTATTCGTCAGTTGGGTCCAACATGATGCAAACAATCTAGGTCAAGTTCGGGTTGGGTTATATAATAGACCACCGATGGTATTCCCATTTATTTAAAGGGAGGGTCGTTCTAATGTAAGGGTTTCGGTGATTGCAAAAGCACCCCCCCCCAAATAATAATATAATAATAGTAATAATATGCAAACCCCAAAATTGTAAGATAAAATAGATTGGTGATGATTTTATGATGGCGATGGCGGTTATATTGGTGCAGGGGGC
The DNA here is from genome assembly GCA_027576995.1 of Dimargaris cristalligena. NCBI lineage: Eukaryota > Fungi > Kickxellomycota > Dimargaritomycetes > Dimargaritales > Dimargaritaceae > Dimargaris > Dimargaris cristalligena. Next base: position 590 of record JANBQC010000357.1, read on the forward strand.
CTATAATTAAAATTTCTCGGGTATTGCCAATATGTATATATCATTTAACCTATTATTTCCTCCGAAGAGGACACAAGCGAAGGGTGGGTTGGGATTGGTACAGATGATGGTCCCGGATAAACTGGTCGATGGGTTGGGCAACTAGCCGTTGAATAGGGTCAGAGGGAGGAGGAGGAGGAGGAGAATCGAGATTGATGGTGTCGTTGTCGTCGTCATGGTAGACGATAGGGCCGGCCTTTTCGCCCTCCCGTTGGAAATAGCGCCGCGCCTGAGTGGACGAGATCGTCATTAGGTGGCGTTCGGCTGGGTCCGACAGAACCGGTAGAAGGTACACGTAGAGCCAATAGGGACGACTGGTCGGGAACCGATGGACCAGGGCCCGAAGTTGGTCATTAGCGAGCTGGGTCATGCGGCGTGCCTCTTTCTCTTTCTCTCCGTCTTCTTCATCATCATCGCCATGGTCGGCTTCTTCCCCCTGGAGCTCTGCCCCTGTCGTGCGGGAGGGTAGGGCCGGTTCCCGATCCGTTGGAGGTATGGGGTTTGGCGGGGGGCAGCGGGGGGCCACAATCAGTCGGCCGCCTCCTCCTCCTCCTTTTCCTGCTCCTTCTTCCGCCTTGAAGAAGGGGTCGTCGTTGGCATAGTTGATGGGACGGGGCCCCGATTCATTCCCACTCGGTGTCGGGGAGTTGGATTCGCCGAAAAAGAAGGCGTTCATATGGGCATAGTAGGCATCGTTCGCATAATTTCGTGGGGCTGAGGCTTGATGGGATGATGTTGGCAGGGGGGAGTCGGTTGGCACTGGGGATCCCGGATAATACTTGGGGTCGAAGAAGCGCTCGAGGGTGTCCATACCCATGATGAAGTAAAACTGGGGCAGTGGTTCCGGGTTATCTTGCGATAGATGATCACGGCGGTCCCCCGAACTACTACTACTACTACTATTACTACTACTACTACCATTACCATTACCGCTGCGGTGCTGTTGGTTCGCTGAAGAGGTGCTCTGGGTAAAATAAGCGCGGAGGGCCCTGATTTTATCGACAAAACGGGCGCCGTTGGTGAGACCCACGCCAATTCGGTCAATGGTCAGCGGAGGAGGGTGGTTACAAGCGAAAGGGACCGCCGTTATCTCCGATCGAATTAGGTTCATCATTTCGAGTCGCTGGGCTAGGTTAGCCCCCACTAGTTTTTTATCCGCGTTGACGGACGATAATAGCAGAAGAGCAGCGTCGAAGGCCCCCTCCTCCCTTTCTGAATAATGGTCGATGGACTGAGGATGTTCCGAGTAGATAGACGGGTGGAGTGAACCGGTTGTCGTAGTTTTTTCATCTTCTTCCGTGCCTGTTGACCGGCCACTCGAGGACTGGGGCACTATGTTGGCGGCCACCCAGTCCTGCAAAGTGCGAACGCGCGGCTTGTTAGACGGGGAGTTGGGGGTAGCCGAGGGCCTAAATAAGCGTAGGGTTTGGTCGAGCAGGCCCGCGTGCGCCAGGGTCGGTGGGTTGAACGAAGCGTCCAGTATAGCAATTCGTGACGGGCGGCGTAGTGATGGGGTGTTGCTGCGGTCAGCCCGGGAAGGTGGCAACGGAGTAGTGGTCGGCCAGCCCACCACCGGAAGAAATTCGTAGGTGGATGCCAGTGACGAGGAGGGGGCACCCGCGGTGGTGGTCATTCCTGACGACTTCTTGAGGCAGTGGGTTACAAAGGCTTCCGCCGCCTGCTGAATGGCAGCTGAGGAGGGGTGTGGTTTCGACATGGGAAGTAAAGTGGTGTAATGAGTGGAATGGGCAAGGTCTTGGAGACAACAACGAATGCCAATGTGCCAGTCCTGGACAAAGCGGGAGTATTTTGAATACAGTGGGAGGCTGCACCAGCGAATTAGTAGGTCAGCCCCTATCATGTCCTTCCATAGTGGTGGCAGTTCAATCAATTTCAGACTTAACCAGCACCTCAATAAGCGATAGGCAGTTCTATTAAAGATGTGCAGGGTTTATTTTAGGCTAGTAGGAGGATAAGAAGTCGACCGATAGAGTAAAATGATGGCGATAATTGGGGTATACAGAAATCCGGAATGGTACTCCAGTCGATCCCGGTATTTCATCAACAATCGGAACATTGCGATAATAATATCCTCTCCCCTTGCCTTAGTGGCGCTTTAGCCGTAACAGCGAATGGGGTCAGAGCACCCCTTGCGAGCGCTTTGGCCGCGTTTCTCCAGGTACGCCTGGTGGGTTTCTTCGGCCGGGTAGAACTTGCCAGCGGGGACAATTTCGGTCACAACGGGTTTGCCGATGTCGGCCTGGTGTTCTTGCTTGCTGGCTTCGGCTAGCTGCTTTTGTTCATCGGAGTGATAAAAGATGGCCGAACGGTACTGGGTACCAATATCGCCACCCTAATGGGTTGAGGAGAAGGGGGAGAGGGTGGTGTTTCATAGAAGTGCAATCCAATAGTGGCATCCGATAGTATGTGTTAGTAGGATAGTTGGCTTCATTCTAGAGCTGAGGGTACGTATTTTCGATTATTAGGGCCGCCAGAGTGAAACCCACCATTCCCCTGCGGGATTTATTACGTCACTATTAGGCGGGTTGCTTAGAGCACCTAAGGGATACGGAAAACAGGTACCAAGTGGGGCGGTGTTCCATAGCGATGGCCGGGACTTACCTGGCGGTTGAGGGTGGTGGCGTCGTGCTTATCCCAGAAGGCCTGAAGAAGTCGGTTGTAGCTCACCACCGACGGATCGTAGTCGAACTGAACGGCTTCGGCGTGGCCGGTTTGGCCCGTACTATAAATAGCACATGGCGGAATAGCACCGTCAAAGGCGGCCATAATGAGTTAGTGTCTCGTTTAATACATTGGTCAGTAACGATGGGGCTGTAATCCCTTGGTTGTATTAGCCAGGGGCAAGGGCGGCTGCGAACACCTCGTTTGTCCACCGTTTGTCACGGGATACCACTCGTCTGGAGTATATTTACAATGAACGGCTGTACTTACCACACCTGGGCGTAGCTGGGGTTGGCCACTTGGCCGCCGGTGTAGCCGACCTGAATGTGGTCCACCCCTGGTATGCGCTTGAAAGCCAATTCAACGCTCCAGAAGCAGCCAGCGGCAAAAGTAGCTAAGGGACGGTCTTGGGAGGACGCCATGGGGAGGATAGCAGAACCGGAGAATAGCCGGGAGGTGGTAGGCGTTGATAGAGTACGGGGGAAGGGGGTAGCGGGACTCTGGAGAACAACTGGCCGAATGGTACTGGGTTGCAGAGAGGAGGGAATGCGGACAAGTCTTGAGGGGCTTAAACAAGGGAGCCGTGGCAACATGGGTTAGAGCGGGGTTGGTAAGAGAAGTAGGCGGCCTTTAGCGAAGAAGAGCGGGTTAGGTGGTAGTTATATAACTCTAGAAGGGAAAAGAGTACTGGGTGTGAGGGAAGAGACCTCACGCCTAAAGACAGTGTAAGGTTTGGGTCACCACAGCCAAGTCTGGCTATCGTTTCAGTATTGGTGTGGTATCTGACCAATCCGCTTGATTCGCTATGTAATTCCTGGCCCTGTGAAATATGACTGCGGGGGCCCTAGTGGATAATATACCTTTACTTCGAAGCCTTAAGAAGGGCCTTGTGTGACTCCGTTTGCTCGTTTGATTAGTGCCGACCCTGCTGGCCTATTGCTAGCATTTCTTCTCGAAGACTGGGCGGGTGAACCCCCCCCCCCTGTTCAAAGCACTCTTCGGTTTCCACCAAAGAATGCTAAACAGTAACGAGCTATTGCTAGGCCTAATACACATCATTTATAGTCCCTTTTTCTTTGCATCTCCCTGAACTAAAGGGACTGCCATACTGTATGTTAGCAAGGCCCCAGTCGTCGGTAAGCGGATCTAAATCCGAAATGCAGCCTCAAGATACGCTTGTACATGTCTGCGACATCTTCACTGGTCCCATCCCTCATACCTACTCGATTTTACGCAAGAGGATGCTATTATTTTGCTCGGGAAATCCTACCCAATTATAATGTTGGTTATCGGATCCGATGATTGAGTAAAAGCCAACCACTCCCGTGGTTCCTCAAGGCCCAGCAAATCCAACCAAAAATAAATTCAACCGTCGAAAAACTACAATGCGCAGAACACACCATGACCACCACAGGTTGCGGAATCCCACCTACATCTATACTTGCTCGATTACTTGTTTTTTCTACTCTGACCAATTCTCTTGCTAAGCGTTATTGTGTGGTTTAGCAATACTTCGATTGAAAGCCCCGAGTGGTTCGACCCGATCCCTCATTTACTCTGACCCTACTCGGCCACCATGTCGCTGCTCCGAGCTGTTCGGCCACTTCCGCATTCCTACCGAGGTTCGCTGTTGCGACTCGGAGGGGGCCTCCGGTCCGGGTTTGAAAACTCCACCAGGTAAATATTGGCCATCGGTGTAATTACAATAAAGAGGGGTCTATTCTCTATGTTCCTCTATCTCCCGCCTTCGATTTAATAAGGGAGGGAGGGAGGGAGGGGGTGCCCAGTTAGTGGCCCCATATACCAAATAACCTATTCAATTCCCCTATATGCGTAAAGTATCACACCAATTCAAGTCTTGTCCTTTTTATCCCGCATTCTATCCGATATACTTATATATATTCATCTCTAGAGCCTTCCATGTCTCGGCTACAGTCCTCGCCCGCGCCAAGCGCGTAAGATCGACCCCAACTTCTCCCCAAACTGCCCGCCCTCCCCCTACGGAAGAAGAAATGGCCGCTAAGGAGAAGGAAATCAACGAGCTCAAACTCCGGAAATTGCGCCCACCCCCGGTTGAGCGGGCAACGGGTACCCTGGGTTCAGCCGACGAGTGGAATGCGGCGGTCCAACAATACGGTACCCAAACTTTGCGTAAGCGCCTCGTCCTACCCGCCGGAAATATAGTCGCTGAAGTTTCGGCGGCCACCCTCACCGAGACCTCCTCCTCGGGCGTAGTAGCAGATGCCGGCAAAAAGCCCCGCCGGAGCCCCTTGATCCGGTTTGGCCGCAAATACCAAGCCCTGGGCATCCTGCCCCTCTGGCTGCGGACCAGCGTCACGAATCGCTTGGCTACTTTGGCGGCCGACTCCCACCAACTCCGGCACGACGCCCTGCGCATTTTAGATGCGCAACGGTCCACGGCGGGTGGGGGAGCCCCGCTGCCGTCCCTTTTAACCGTTATTGGAAAAAATAGTAAACAGCCCACACCGAATCAGCGCAACAAGGCGAAAATGCGGGAGAAGGAGCGGCTGGCTGACCTGGAGGCGGATGAATGGGCGGACGATTTGGATGCTGAAGGTGGCAGTACCAAGTCGGCCAAAGGTAAAGTGGCGGCCATGGCTAAATCAGCGGCTAAGACGGCATTCGCCCCGCCGGAGATGCTCCAACCCCATATCCTCGCCTACGGCGACCGGGAAACGAACGCCTATTTGGCCGTCCGTTTTGTACCGACGTTTGGAGTGCTGGCCAACCTTTTTACCGAACTACGAACCCGCCTGCCCCAGTTTGAACCCCGCACGATGTTAGATTTTGGTACGGGCCCTGGTACGGCTTTCTGGGCCGCCCACCATGCGTGGGGGGCGAGTCCCGCCTCGGCTTCCCAGTCGAAACCGTCGACCAGCAAGGGCGTTCAAGAGGGTCTAGGTATCGACATCTCGGAAAGTATGTTGCAGGCAGCTGAGGGTATCTACGCGGACCACTCGAATCCGGAATCGGAAATGGCCCACGAAGCCTCACCGATCCCCCGGTTGGAATTCCAGCGCTACCTGACTTACGGGGAACAGGGCCGCACCTACGATATGGTCGTCAGTGCCTTTACTCTGTCCGAACTGCCATCGGACGTTATTCGACAGAACACCCTCGAGACCTTGTGGGCCAAGACTAACGATATTCTGGTAAGTCCCTATGATCTGTATGATCTATGTATTTATACCTCCTATTCCATTCCTTACCCTTGATGTTTCGAGATCTTTGTTAACAGGAAATTAAAGCAATGGTCATGGTAGTATAATTACTGGACATCACCCAATTGTGGAATCCCTTCACTAACCTCGCCTTTGATTATTAACGCCCCTGAATCCATCACACCCTAATCCGGGTTTTCAGGTTCTTGTTGACCGCGGAACGACAGCCGGCTTCAAAATGATGCACGAAGCTCGCGAACACTTTATCAAATTGGCCCAAAAGGAAGCCGGTTCGTCTGTGGCCGGCTGCCATATCGTGGCGCCCTGCCCTCACGAGCGGGCCTGTCCCTTGATCGGAACCACCAGCTGGTGCCATTTCTCGCAACAGATTCAGCGCCCCCGGTTCATGATGAACGTGAAAAAGGGTAAAGATAACACCGAAGATGTGCAATACACCTACCTGATCCTGCGCCGTGGTCCTCGCCCCTCAGCAACACCATCATCACCATCATCAACAGCCTCTACCTCCACTGTCCCGGTGGATAGTCCCACGAGTGCCAAACAGGCGAGACAGGCCCAAGCGGTGACCCACAATCAGCAACGGCTCACTCTTCCGGACACGGAGTTTGAATCCTCCGCCTACGAATGGTCGCGCATGGTGTTTCCGCCGCTTAAACGGGGTGGCCACATCATTACCGACAGCTGTACCGAACAGGGCCAAATCATCCGGCGGACGTTTACGAAAAACGACGGCCGAGGCGATGTTTGGAAGGACGTGCGTAAGATTATGTGGGGCGATTTATTGCCGTACGAAGCTAAACACCGTATGCAGCGGGTCATTCCCATGGAAGACGAAGCAGCGGAGGCGGTGGGTAATCAGAATGCCGGAGGTAGTCCTAACCACCCCAAAAAGTCTACAATGCCAACGGCCGCGACCATGGCCACGACCACGAAGGCAGGGGACGGACCAGCGGCTAAGCGGGAAGCACGGCAGAAGGAAAAGAAGCGGGCTAGGGCCAATATAGGCCAGAAAAAGAAAAATAACGACAACGATGACGACCTCGATTAGGATTTATACCCCCCCTGTTCACTAAAAATATTTGATATAATAAAAAAATGGCTTAGGGTACGTGGTCCCGCTCGATTTTTCGGGTATGCGTTATGGATTACCATTCCTGGTATTTTTGATGATTTTGAAAATTCATTTAGCTGGGGCCTCCGGATATCTCTGTTTGATACAACTGCATAATTTGACCGAAACTATTTTATTGAATTACATGGGTGGTGTTTTTCAGTAGAATATAAGATAAAAATAAAATGGGCCTTATAAAAAAGTGTAGCCGGAAAGTGCGATTTGTGGAAGCTTGGATAGTAATTCAAAATAGGATAAAACCCTTGACTAAACGAATATGCAACAATAAAGAGGGATATACTAACAACATACAAAAAAAGATAATTCGTTGTAAACGTGGTGAATCATAATATGAAAACCTTAACGCGGAAGAGCAAACACAACAAGCTGGGAAGGGAGGGAGAGAGGGAGGAGGGGTGCGTGTAAAAAAACGCAACTCCTACGCGAAGAGTTAAGCCATCGTCTTTTCATTCATTGGCGCGGTATCCGGAAGGGAATCTAGTGTCGTCGGAGTCGATATCACGGTACTCGATTTCATAATGACATCGGTACCACTAACGCTGACATTAACATCGACATGGTCATTACTACCATTGTTGACATTGACATTGGTATTATCGTTGTCATTGTCCATATCGTTAGCATTCGCTACTGTCATGGTCACTGCCCCTTCCGGTTCCTTCTCCGGTTCCACTAATGCCGGAGCCGGTACTCCGAAAATCCCGAGTGAGTCTCGCTCGAAATCCGCCCGTAGGAAAGCCAACTCGGGCGTTTCGCACATGAACCGGTAATTTTCGAATAATTCGTGGTATTCGGTGTAGGGTTTGTCCTTGGCCCGCTCGAAGAGCCATTGTTTGGTAATAATTAAATTGCCGAGGGTCGATTTCATATTTTTGGACCGGATGTAACGCACGAACCGGGTAAGATGGTCGTCGTTGATGGCGCTCGTAGCACCAGTACCAGTAGCAATACTCGTGGTGGTGGTAGTGTTGGTTGGAGAGGAAGCTATGGTAGCGACCACCGTGGAAGCAGGTGCTGTGGATGTGGGGGTGCCCGGTAGGTTGGAATCCATACCCTCCGTGTGAGGAGGAGGGGATAGTTCCATCGGAACAGTGTAGGGAGGTGGGGTAACCAGTATAACGACCGGAGGAGGGTCGGCCTGGTCAGGGGGGTGGTTACTAGCTGTTTCCAATTGTGAATCTGGCTCGGAAGTCGGTTGTTGCTGGGGTATATCAACCAGTATATTTTGATACACGAGGTTGGGTGAGATGTTTTCATAGCCACTGTCGTTAGCTAGGCAGCCCACCGGATCGTCAAACTGTGGCTGTATTTTATCGGTGGCTACATCCGAGGGGACAGAAGTGGATGTTTCGGCGAGCAGGGAAAGGTCTTCGGTGATTAAGACTATTGCTTGGGGTAGAGACGATGGTAGGCGTTGTTCCGGCTGCTGTTGTTGCACCTGCTCGTCCGGTTGTTCCTGTTTTGGCCGCTTGATCCTTCTAGAGGGTGTCGTTCGGGGCGGTGGGGGTGCCGCCATCAGCGATCCATCTACATAATTATCTTCGGTAGTATGCTGGCGTTTCACTGAGCCAGGCGTTGCCACATTCGGCCGACCCCGTCGTTTGACTTGGAAATTGCCCTCGATGAGTTTACCCAATTTAGCCAGATGGAACTTAAATAAGCCGGAAAAGTTCGGGGCCTTTGGGTCGCCGGGCGGGGAAGTGTCCGTGGTTGGCGAGCTAGTCGACGCGGCCCCCCCCACCGGTGTATACTCCTGGTCGTCGGGGCAGTACCGGCCGACCACCCCGGCTCGCCTTCCTTCGCATTCTGCATGCATTTCATTGAACAGTTCGTGGTAAGCGGGCAAGGTGGTCAGGATGAGGTAGCTCTTGGTGGGATCCGTAGGGGGACGTTTCCACGCGAGTGCCGGGTCGTATTTAGCCGATAGGGGGAACATTTGGGTCAGTCGCGCGGTGAGTCGATCGAACAGGTTGCCGCGATTATAAGGGTGGTGCTCGAAAAAAGTGTAGGTGGCGTGCTGGGCTAACCAGGAATTGACCAAGAAGCCGCGGTTTTGGACGGCGGTGGCTATGGTCGAGGCCGGGATAGATACATACTGGGGCGAGGCCCCGGATGATACGCCAGACGCGGTTCGCCGGGGCGTGCTGCCAAAGGTAGTGTCCACCGCTAGACTGGAGCGACCCGCTGGGGCCGGTCGACTACTACTACTACTGCTACTACTACTACTACTACTACTACTACTTGCAGCGGCCGGGGTGGCCCGTGCCCGAGCACCCCGGTGCGATTTAGTGGTACCGTGTTTCGCCAACGACACGCCGTTGGTTAAGATGTATTCCTCGGGTAGCGGGAGTGGTGTGAAATTGGGGGAGGGTTTAGTCCGTTGCATAAAGTCCTGCAAACACGCACTGCACGGTGGGATGAATTTGGGATGTTTCGGGCAGTTCGACGGGGAGGTGGTGGTAATCCGGGTGGTCGATGCTAAATTCACGAGGGACTCCATATCCCCATCGGAAAGCTCGGGGGTTTTGGGACTCGTACAGGACCAGCCATTCAGGGCCGGGGCTACATTGGTGTTACCGTAGGCTAGGCGTAGGGAGAGGGTGTTAAAGTGGTCGACCGCGTATAAGCCGAACTGGCAGATAAAACACACGGGCTGCCAGTCGGTAGTCACGTATTCCGGGTTCGACACGAACAAATCGGCCAGGGGCTCATTGGGCAAGTCCGGGCCCGCGGGGAGGGCCGTGTCCGGATCGGGGTCTATATACCCGTCCGGGTCGGTAGGTAAACCCTGGGCCCGTTTAGCCTCCCGCCGCTCCTTTTCGGTTTGACGGACCGCGGCTACCGTGGCATCGGGGTCCACGTAGAGGTAGGTCAACAGGCGGTTAGGCTGGGTAAGTTCCAGTGGCCAGCGAACGGTACAGCACGCACAGGTAGTGGTCAGTGCATTCTGGCGCTGCAGGACCAGTTGAAACGCCACCGTCATGGGGGTTTTCCGGGTACGGGCCAGGACGGCAGTGTCGGGATCGAATTTCGGGTAATGGTCCAGGGTTAGGGCGGGGACCGTCACTAGCCCCGGGGGGAGGGCCTGTAGGGCTAAGTTGGTGAACTGGCCCAGGGCATTATAGCTACCGATGGCTTCGTTAATGAGCCGCAGGACTTCGCTCATGGATCTCAGACAGGTGGCCTCCATTCCGCCGGGGTGTCGACAGGAGCGACCCTGGGCGTAGCAGCGGGCGCAGAGGTCGTAGCCCTCGGCCTCCTCTAAGTCGTCGTTACTTTCGGTGTCGGATTGCAGTTCGGCCAGCACCCGGGAAAGGTCTGCGCAGGGAGGGGAACCCCGTCGGGCACCGTAATCCTCACCGTCGCTGTCGTAATGGGCATGGTTCGCTTCGGTCGTTGACCCAGCCGTTTCCAGCTCTTCCCCACCGAGGGCTACGCAACATTTTGTACACCGGAAGCAGCGTAGCCAGATATCGGCGTAGCAGAAATCGCACCGACGCACGCAATCAAGTTTGGAGATGGGGTGTTGGAGCATGGCGTCCAACATGGTAGCGTCGGGGTGGTACCACACGGAGGGATTGGTCATGAAGTTGTAAATCACCGGGGGTTGGCGGGTAGGGCCGTGGTTTGGGGCAGCCAGGCTGTCCGGGGTAGTCTGGGCCAGCCACACGTCGTCCAAATGCACCCACTCGTCCAGGGTGTACTCAATCACGGAGTCGAGTAGTCCACGGAGATCGCTGAGCAAGCGCCGGATATTGGCTACGCGGGAGGATAGGTCGGGCAAACCGCCCAATTCCCCGCGCATCGCCCGGCTGCGGTCACTCAAGTGTTTGAGGCCGAAATAGCCCAAGTATTTAAGGCGGTATTCCTCGGACCGCTGGACACTGCGGTACATGGGTAGTACTTCGCGGATGGCCCTCGGGATAGATCGGGCCGTGCTCCGGTTCCACGATACCTTGACGCTCATGCCCTCCCCTTGGTTGATTACCTGGTGGGGCGCATTGCCGGGCAACAGGACGAAATCGCCGACCCGCTGTTCGATGATATGGACCGGGAAGGGAGCCTGGGCCAATACCTCCAGGGGCATAAATGAAGATTCTAAGGTCAGGGCCTTGCTGGAATCCCCGTGCTCAATCCAGAATCGATTGGCCGCCGCGTAGTCCTGGGGGCGAATGACGGCCCACAGAGCGTAGGCATTGGGCTCCCCGTGGACCAATAGGTTATGGCCGATGGACCCGCACAGGTCGCTATGCGCCGGGGTTAAGGTACCGGGACCCCCAATGTAAATCATTAGGTTCTCGACGCGCAAATCGGGGGGCGCTATGCACATGAGGTCGTCGCTGCCTTCGAAAACGAGTTCCTCTGGAATCCGTTCGCGTAAATGGACGGCCCATTCGACTGGACAGTCGATATCCTTGGCGTAGAGTACATGTGTTTTGCGGGATTGGGGTTTTGTAGACGCAAAAAATTGGTGGAAGGTCATGCTATCGGCGGTATCCCGGGTTTTGACATTAAAGGGATTGAATTCTTGGAGGGGCGTGGTGCAATTAAATAGTCGGGCCGGGGTGATGAATAAAAACCAAGCGGCGGTAGATATTTTACCATTATAATGGAGATCAATCAGTTGAAATTAGGCAACGGGAGGCGCGTCTTAATAATGAGGACGGCCCATAGAGGGGGAGGACATATACATATAATATACTTCGCCAAGCTAAAATGGACCGGTGATATAAGTTAAGACGGGCCCTCGCGCAGTACTTCCGACCAAACCAACTTACCTACATCCCCGTAGGTTTCCCGGAACCAATGGGTGGTTAGCAAGTCGGAATCCAGGTTCCAGGCCTCTATGCAGTTTTCGATAATGAGCGGGACACGTAGGTCGTAGAGACAGCGGTCGACTTCGGCGATTAGTTCCGCCTTGGACAGGCGATTGCCATTAATGCGACGGCACGGTTCGAAGGAACTCTGGGGATTGTCCAGGAGGACATTGTAATTCGGAAGGCGACTCTCCATGCCGGGGACCTGCCGGGTACTAAAACGAAGTGGTCAAATGGTTAAACGAGGATAGGTGGCGGTGAATGAGAAACAAACGAAAAGGGAATCAGGTATTCAAAAAAACTCAAAGAAAAAGCAGGAATAACGCGGAGCAAAGGAGAGAGTGGTAAGTGAGAAAAGCGAGTGGGTGAGTGAGGGAGGGAGGAAGAAGGAGATAGAGGAAAGGGGGAGAGTGGAACAGGAAGTGCAAAAGAACGCAAGGCCTGAGGACACAGGGTTATATGAGATAGTCAATTCTACAGTCACCACTTTATAGCAGCTGGGATATTTAATAGACTGCTTAACAAATAGGATTGCGGGCCAACATCATAGATTGAAGGAATACGAAGTTGGTGAAGGCTTTAGTTGGAATGTAGATTATATTCCTCATTGGTACTGCACAAGGCGAATGCTACGGAACTGCTGCAATTGCTGCATACGGAATGGCGGTCCCCATGAACATAGAGCTACGGCAGGCCCCGGGGCGGGATAATTCGGGCTTCGTGGTTGTACCCGGATCAAGAACAGTGCCAGTCAAATCTTATTTAGGCTTCTATAGGGATTATCATCACGAATCCCTCCCAGTCGAGGCAATCCAGTCAACCGGCTCCCCTCGGAAGGGTGGAGTTGCTCCATCAACTTCCTTTCTAGGAATCCCGCTTATTAGCACGTCATTATATATATATATATATATAACCGGCAGTCCTTGAGGGTACTGGCGCCATTACGCCAGATTTACGGTGTGGAGGTGCTGTTTTGTTTATTCTAGGTCAGCCCCAGAGATCTTTCAGCATCTCCTAGCCTCAAAAAAAAAACTACCTAGTGCCCCTCTCTCTTTTACCTATTTATTTATTGGGGTGGGATGTACACTTTTATACAGCGGTTTCATTGATATTAGCCATGGGCTCTTGGTCTAAGGCCAGGCCGGGAAATGATAGACCGGACGGGGAGGATACTGCGTCGAGTTCTGCCAAGGCACTTTGGACTTGGGCGGTATCCGTATTGACCTCGTTGGCGAATTCAAATAGGGTATCCCCTCCAGCACTATCTTTGGTTTCGTCGACCACCTCCATTGGAGTGTACACCAAATTGTGCCTAGCGAGATATTGGGGCAGCTGGCGGCTTTCACGCCTGGTAAATCGGGTCGATTGTAAAAATAGGGATGGGATACTAGCAGTCGAGGGTTGCAGCATTTTGCGGGCGCTCTTATAGGTAAAATCGTCCCGGGGTACCAAGTGGGGGCACTTTTCGAGGATCGTCTCGATATCTCCGTATTCGACGATCAGCTGATGGGCCGTGATGGGCCCTACTTTGTTGATGGAGCTGCAGAAGTCGGTCCCGCATAAGATGCAGAAGTCGATGAACTGGCGATCGGTAAAACCTAGTTCCGTGCGCACGGCCCGGGGGTCCACTGAGTTTAGCCGGCCCGATGAAGGTTGGTAATTCCGCAGGAGAGGGCCCGAACCCAGGAGGAGGACATCGGTGTCTTCGGACAGGGTGCCGGCGGTGATTGTGGCGTCGCATAGAGCGGCACAGAGGGCCTCCGATTCTATTCGTTTGACGTGGAAATGAAAAATCCCCATTAAATTAAGCAGTTTGGTCGTTTTGCCGAGAATTCCGGGGGTGAGCTTAGTACTGCGGATGGCGGTAAGTGCCCGGTAAGTATCAGTTAGGTCCGTTAGGGCTGCGAACCCCTGGGTTTGCCGATGCTGTAATGGAGAGGGGGGCGGGGATTTGTGGGGGGTGGTTTCTTCGGCGGGTTTCTGTTCCGTTTCCTTGGCGGGCTTCCTTTCCGACTGCTTGGGCGGACCTGCTGTCTTTTCCTTGTCCGGTTTGGTAGTGGGCGGTTTCTTGGAGGGAAGGATAGATGGGATCACCATAGTTTGGGCATGGTCCACGGTCTGGGGGCTGATTTGGTCCATGTCCTGGTATACAATGGACTGGTACAAACTGCGCTGGAGCTTAACTATCTGGCGGCGCATTTTGGAGGCGGAGGTGGACTTTTGTCGGACCATCGCCTCTTCGTATAGAATGTACGAGTGGATCCGCTTCAGCTGTAAGCACAGCTGATTGGCTGTCGTCTTGCGGGTTAGGTTCTCGGGTTTGGTGAGACGAATAGCTTTCATCGGTTTGGCACGCATGAGCTTCGTGTGGTGCCGCTTGAGCAACTCGATGGATTGACCGGCGATACAGTCGCCAATATGCTGCAGTGCCTTGGTGACTTTGGTCCGAAAGGTCTCGTCCTCGATGCGGGTCTCCAACTCCTTCAGGGCAGCGGCGCGTTTTTCGCCCTCCTTCTTTTTCTCCGTGGGTCGACGGTGGTCGTCGAAAATGACCAGGGGGGTGATATTGTAGCGTTGGAGAGAGCGCACCAGTTGAAAAAAGCCGTACAGGTGACGCTGATCCACCAGGAGCTGGGCCTCGGGGTTAGGGTTGGCCAGATCAGTATCGTCGCTAAAGGGGCGCATAATGGCTTCGGACCGAAGGAACTTCATGAGAAACAGGTTGCCGTCAATGGCCAGGGCCTTGGACCGGTAGGCCGAGATGTGCTGCTCGGTGAGACAGCCGGGTACCGTCCTCCGGAGAAAGGGAATGATACCTTTCACGCCCATGGTGGCTCGAATGAGGGCGGCGAAGGAACGGACAAAGAAGGGAGAGATTGAGCAAATAAAACTAGGCAATGGTTGCGTGGCATTTGCCCTAGGCTACGACGCGGTTGGAGCTTAGAGGTGGTTGTTGGTTTGACTGCTGCGGCATGGTGGTGAGGGCTGCCCAGCTGTCCTTTGACTTTTTCACCTAACCACCAATAGAGTATTGTATGGAAGAGAGAATACATATATATATTTAATTTTTAAAGCAGAACTCTCCTACCCTATACTAACTAGCCAAACAATTACTATTGGCTAAGAGAGGGACTCTGACGAGCCACGGAATGAACAGCGGTAAACCACCTTTTACATACCCCACAACTTGGCCTTAGAGTGGCTTTGTTCCCTACCTCCACTTTTCCGCTTTTTTTCAGCGCTTTGTCCATTTCTTCTGCTTTTGACTCGTCCCCCCGCCTTCTTAATAAGAGCGGCCAATACCCCCGAAGGCTTCGTCTCTTCCTGCTTTCTTCCACTCTCTTTGCTTTAAAGTACTTTCCTCATTCTTCCATTCCTTCCGCCCATTGCCACCACCCTAACCGCATAATCTACCAACCATGGGTAAGCGCAAGTCGTCTAGTAAGCCCCAGGCCCGTCGCGTCGTCAAACTCGACACCGTGTTCGACTGCCTCTTCTGCAACCACGAAAAGTCCGTGGTTGTTAAAATGGAAAAGGATAGTAACATCGGCCACGTTAGCTGCACCGTCTGCCCCGCTTCATACCAGTCCCCCATCAACACGCTCAGCGATCCCATCGACGTGTATAGTGACTGGATCGACGCATGCGAGAAGGCAAATAAGGCCGCTGCTGCCCGTAAAGGTCCCCCCGCCCGGCGACCCCCTCCCCAGTCCGCGGGGGCCGCCTCTCGCCGTAATCCCCTTGCCGTGCCTGACGAACTGAGCGGCGATGACGATGAGTTTTAAATGAGCAACCACCCGCCTTATATATACTGCACGCCTGCATACTCCTGGTCAAAACCGATTCTTATATACTACCTCACATTTATTTATATATATCTATATCCGTTTGGCGTATATATTCAGTTGCCCAGTACCCTTTTTACTCCACCTTACTTGTATTTTATTTCATCACTACGCTTGGATGCCCTAAACATTTTGATGGTCCGTAGGATTGAACTCTACTTCGGCCTTTCTACCTCCTCACATTGTGGAACGCCTTGGTCATTTATTACGAGCAGACGGGCGATTCCTTCGATTTAGACTAATAAACTGCGAATTATAACTAAATACGGCTCGAATCGTCTTCAATTAAAAAAAATACTGTATGTGGGCTGCATAGCCCGGGTTCATGTGGTGAGTATCCGCGGAAAGGCGGAAGGCATGTCAGCCGCCTATGGCGCAACTGTCGGTGGTATTTCCACTTGCACTGTTTTTCACCGAGGCACACTGCTATCCCCCACTGCTACTAATTAGTATCTACTTTAACTCTCCATCTCCTAGTTGTAACTTGCCAATTCGACCGTTTTCTTGTCGCGACGGCGCTATTTTGTTGTACTCAGTTCCCTCCATCTGGTGTTTTTCACTTACTTTGTCCCGAAGATTTCCAACTCTTCCACCTTCTCCCATCGTACTTTTGTCATTTCGCTACGGTGTTCGCTGCCTGATATATCCGATTCCCTACAACCGAGCCGAGCCCCATGCCCTATACCGAAGACATTGGGTTGGCCATTCAAGAGGCCAACCGGCCCAATCAAATTCTACTCGTATGGGTTTCAGGTAAGCCATCGTTGGAGTGGGTTAATGGGCCCGGGCCGAGTCAATAGGGGCAGCCCCCCTCCTAACTGCTCGCTTAGTGGACGCAACCATTTTTACAGGCCCCTAATTCCAAGGTCTAGTCAGGGCTTCGAATAACTTACCGTAGTTTGGTCTTCTCTTTATCCAACCTTTAAACTATGTGTTATTTTTTTAGACGACTCGGTAGCTTCGCAGGAAATGGGCCGGATTTTGACCGACGCCCAGGTAAATATACCCCCTGGGTTACACCATACACATACAATTTATTTTGCTGGCCCTGGAGATTAACGCGTCTACTTGCTGTATCTGAATTAATCCCCGTTATCTGAACATACCCTTCTCTAATAATCCTATCAACAATCTAGGTCGAGGCTGCGCTAGCTGATTTTGCCGTTTGCCTGCGCCTGACTAAGGGCTCCAATTCTGCTGACATGTTCGGTCAATTGTGTAAGTGTCATTATATTCCTCATTTATCCTAAACTGCCACCAACATCAACAAATACAACCAAGCATGTACCAATTTCAGCATCCGTTACAGCCGTCTAATAAAATATATCTGTATGGATATATAATATTTTATAATATCCCCTTTCTTTCCCATGGCGCCTTTGTAGATACCATTTCTTCGACTCCGCTGGTGTATTTGATTAGGTAAATTACTCGGCAGCAGGCCTTTGCATAGCTTGGAACATATTTTTTATACCTTAATGAATCACCCATGTCTAAACTAGGACCAACTCACATATATATTATTCGCTTTTCTAATCTCGCCGCTTCCTTATATCAACCTTATAATATGGCTTATATCGTGGCTATGGTATCCTATAGGAGTGGTATACCATTGCACTGCTATTCCGGACCAGAACTCTCTGCGCCAGTTCTAATAAGCGCCATTGATTCGCTTAAGCGGGGTATTGCGAGTCCGGTATTAGACCCTCCGTCGTCGGACATTCACCAAACTTCGGCCCATGCTGGCTCGCCTTCGCCGGAGGCGGTTGCTGATGATACTCCACCCGCTTCATCGTCCACCCCTGCCTTGCCAGAAACGCCCGAATTGGAGCCCAACTTACCGGCTGTCACCCCATCAGAACCAGCCGATACTACCGAGGCCCCGGCTATCCCACTCGAGACACCGAGCCCCACGGCCCCTCACCAGAATACAGAGAGCGCTCCGATTGATTCGATTGATCAGCAGCCCTCGCCAGCTACCTCCCCTCAAATAGCTGAAGTGGAAACCCCTTCCAACGAGCTGGGCCCCGCTGCCACCCCACCTAGCCCGGCACCTACCAGCAAAGACTCCCAGACCCATCCGGTGACTTCGAGGTCCCGGGCACCTCTTCCTCCAACTGCCAACTTGGCGGAACCTTCCGTACCCGTGGCGAAATCTCCACCACCACCACCACCACCCACGCACGCCCAATTAGCCATCCGCCAACTGGACGGGAGTATGCTACGTCACCGCTTTTCGAAGGATGATACCCTCGAACAAGTCCAGTTATACATCGCCAACCACCGAAACGACGGCGGGGCCCCCTACCTTCTACAGCAGGTGTATCCCCATCAGCTCTTTGATCTAGCCAGCGATGGTTCCAAAACCCTAGCGGAACTCGAGCTGTGTCCCAGTAGTACATTGGTGATGAAACCCTTCACGCCAACCAACACCCCATCAACCAGCTCCTTGGCCGGACTGAATCTGAGCGGTGCCCGAGGGGATACATCCCTATGGCAATATACCACTTTATTGCTGGCCTGGTGCTTTTCGTACATTCAGGTGATGGGTCATTATCTTCGGGATGCCGTCACTGCTCGCTGGCGTACGCCGGCATCACAGTCTACGCAAAACCCAACTGCCTCACCAACTGTTGGATCATCTACACCCTCTAACGCGACGCCAGCGATATCGGCATCGCCTTCATCGTCGCCTGCTGCTCACTCGACTGCTCGGAATACTGATCGCGCTGCGACCCGGCGACGAACCCGGCCCCGGGAAGGATTCTATACCATCCATAACATAGGGGATCGGGACTCGGATACCGATATTTCCTACAATGGTAACTCAACCAATATGGAGTGATGGCTCTAGAATACCTTTCAATAAAAGTGTCATTTTCCTTCTCTATTTGCTAAGTTGTATTTTTACAATCGACGTCTAGACCTGGGCTACAGGCGGCTTAAGTCTCGAAATGGGGATATTAATTGGGTTAGTTTATTTGGCGATGAGTTCAAATCGGCATTTAGGATAGTTACAACAGCTGCTTAACATTATTAAGCCAGACAAATATACCGGGTGGCTATGTACCATCATGGCCTTACTAAATGACCACCGATGCTTTATTTACGCATAATAGAGATACACAATTGAAGAGGGGGGAAGTCAGGCTGAGAAACACGGGTGGTTTGGCGAGACAAAGAGACAAGAAAAAGAGTTGGGAAGTGCAGTGGAATTGGCTGGGGTGGTCTTCAGTCACGCAATACGAAACCACTAGGGGAGAGAAGGAGCACATCAGACACCAAAAGACTGACGGGCTTCCTGGGCGTACAGTTGCAATGACCGAGCAACACTTTCAATGCTATGGGATTAGAATATATATCAAGAACATAAATAAATCAAATGCGGGTTAGAATCGAATAAATACCTATTGTGACCATCACTCCATCAAACATTAACCATCCATCAGGCAAGGTATTCATGTGGAAACTTACTTGACATCGCCCCAACCGCGCTCGGCATTCTCATTCTCCTCAATGATATCCTGTTGGCTCATCACGCGCAGCACGGCCTTTTTGCTAGGTTCCTGCATTTCACCGGCCAGTAGAAGTTCGTCCAAGACGAAGTAGGCCTTTTGGAAGTTGAAAATAAGATCCAGTTCGCATACGTTGCCAAAGTATTGGTCCAGAATTTCGACGTAACGGTGGATGATTTCGAGGGCGATGAGTTCGTTGTCGTCGGTACCGATTCCGGCAATGAAGAACAGACTCGCATAGCTAGGAATGGTGGAGTGAATCATGGGAGTGGGCGGTAGTGATGTTTAAAACGGGCTCACCGTGGAGATAAAAATAAGATTAGTATTAGGTAACCATAAAAAAACATCGGAGGGGCGCTGCTCGACCCTATGTTAGGGTAGTCGGGCCAATAGGTCAAATGTCATCAGGCTATGGATTTATGGCTTGAAAAAGGCACTTACCGTCGGTACACAAGTTTGGTATCTGAGCCATGGGGTTATAAGCCAGCGGAGTGATTGGTATACGGGGTAGTTAGTCGCCACAACAAGGGTGCAGTTGCATTAGAGAGCGGCCCCTGGGGTAGAGTATCGGGCGGCAAATGACTACCCCCTTTGGAAATTTTGGGGCCTTTTCGCCCGAACAATAAAATTATATAATGGTTATAACTTACCCCGGTATTCGAGGAAATTACACAGACGGGCCCGGCGAGCCAGGACCATCTGGGTCACATCTTTGACGATTTTGGCCTTTTCCTTCAGGCCTAGCGTGCTGAACCACTTGGCCAAGCGAACCTTGCCTTGGCGACTCACGAGTAAAACGTATTTAATCTAGCGAAGGAAGGTTAACGGGGATAAGGGTAGGAAGCAGGTCCGGGAAATAAAGCGATCCGGCGGTTAGTTACTTGCCCATGGGGATGTCTGGTGTGCATGGCGCAAGAACGAGAGAAAGTCTCGGTTTCGCTTGAAAAGTACAGTATTAATGACCTGGTCGGAGCAAAGGCCCCGATAAGGAAAATGGCAACGGTATAAGCCCATCACCTGGGTGGAGCCCATGATGCTGAGAAATGCTTACCCCCATGTCTGTAGATGGGTCAAGAATGTGGAATTAGCGTTGATGGAAAACTGGACAGGGGGATGAAACTAAGTAGATGGGGTAGACTGGCTCAAAGTCCGAACAAACGGTATTACGGGATAAGAACTGAAGTGGGAATAAGGTGAAAGCGAATGCACAAACTAAAACAAAGACAATGCATCTGCTGGCATAGGAGATTCCATTCGTAGTAGTTAGTTGACCTGTGGTAGGTTTGCTATACCCCTAGGATACGTATTAGGTGGCCCGTTGCCTCCTTGAATATCACAACCAGTACTATACACTCATCTCTCTTAAAGATTTTGTCGCCCTTAGCTATTTAAAATCAATCCTACCGATCCTATTTGGAAGCTATTTGACCGGTCATGCGCAACCCAACTTTTAGTATTTACCGGAAGTGCTGGTGTAAATGTATGTATCGTTGTAATAGGGGGAAGCTGATATTGGTTATTGTCAGTAGTTAGTTAGAAGTTCTCCTTCACATTACGATGCTATTAATAAAAGTAGATGTTGACAAATTCCTGTAATCGCCAAGAAGACCTACGTAAATGAAAAATAAAATGATTAGACAGCCCTGCCGGATGCTGCAGACAAGTCGGCTTGCATCACAGCCGGTTGGTTAGGGAATTGGGCCATGGTCGATGCTTGTATTTGAATCCAAGGCGCCTTTCTAAGATGCTCCTTGGCCTTGGCTAAAATACCGCATGACTAGCCATATAATAATGGAAAGTGAACCGGGGATGCCTTGGTGGGAAGATTCAGTCAACCTTCCTTCCAACAATGGTATGGCCAGGAGTCAGTACTCCATCCGAGACTTAATATAGAAATAATACACCACTATCTGAAAACAGATTACATTAATTGCAATATTAAATAATGTATTGAAGATGGTAATGGACTTTAAAGGTTTAACTTGGTTACAATTTTGGGCCCCACCCCTGGTCTTTCCTATTTCCTAAGACCAAAATAAACACGGCTACTTCCAACTTAGTGAACCAATCGTCTTTCACAGCGCGATCATTTATTAATATTTGGTCATCACATAAAGCATTGGTAGAATTTGGAACGACTGGTCAACCGAAAAGCATTACAGGGCCATGCGACTGGTAACTGTAGCCATGTTGACGGCCGTGGGTCACGCTGCTATACGTTCAAGACGCATATACACCTCGACAAAGCGTGCGAGTTTCTAGAAACGCCACTGGGGTTGTGAAATGGTAACTACTTCTAATAACCATCAATGATTTGAAATCATTCATATCGTAGGGTAATACGCCAGTTAATGCAATAATGTCCGTACCAAGGCAAATATTAGGAAGTAGAACGCATAATAATGTTGTATAGCTACTAATAGTGACGGATATCAAATATAAAAGGCACAATAACTTGTAAAGTAGCACGGGGCGCGACTAATTAACCAAATAATAACTATAGGGTTAGACTTGGACGTCGATAGCCGAACATACTAACGATTACAGTATCAAATCAGCCCATAATATATTGGAAGACGCTATTAGATAGTTTCATGTGATGGTCAATAACAATGAACGCGGAATAAAGAACATGGGTGAAATTCGGCCCAGCTGTATTAGGGCTTTATTGATATTGGTATGGAAAAATATGTCGGAGATTCACTATCAATCAGTAACATTTGCCCTATCTAACGGACTTTTTGTTGATATTCTAGTTGATCCTCTCTCATATACTATATCGAATATTAAAATGAAGAGACGGAAGTGGCTAAATAACAGTGATCTTTTGGCGATGGAATTTCCGCACCTCATTGATAGAACTAGTTGTTATCATTATCTAGCTCCCAAAGAAGGGTCGACTTTAATCCCATTAATCATTAAGCCGGTCATTATATTATACGCCACCTATTTGGTAGGCAAGCCCGAGATTGGGGAATTGGATTTAGGTTATGGAAGTTGACATTGTAATCATCTTGGGTTTGAAAATCTGCCTTATACTTACTTAAAACACAGTCAATCTGAATTTTAGATGTTTATATAAATACCATGTCTTGAGGCATTTGGTAGAAAGTCTAACCATCCTTGATTCATACCGGTATATGCCTTATACTAAACCAGCCTCCTTTCCTTTTCCAACTAAAGCCAGCGCACCATCCATCGCCAGTCCCACCTACTCCAATGGAATCATCCGATACGATCGAAATACCCTACAAGACTACCTCCCCCGACGTGAAATTTAGCATTGACATTATACAAGGAGGTAAAGTAAGCGATGGACTTACTTCTTGCGACAATTCTTCACTGATACGATATAAATCCAAGTTATATTAACCATTTATATACGGCCAGTTTGATTATTCTATTATTGTGCCCAATCTTCCATTTATTGGGGAGTCGCAGTTACAATGGTCCTGAAAAATCCGCTGGCTTTCCCGACGCATTATTACGTAAAAGTGACCAATGTCAACCGGGAAGAAAGCCTGCTAACATATCAGGTCCAGTGGAGTGTCAAAGGAGTTATTTCTGAGCGTGAAATTCATACTGCTCGCTTTGATTTACTACATATACTTATGGCTTATATCACTAAGAAAGCCACACCTGTTAATGACTTGTGTCCCGAATATCGGAAATGAGACCATCCTGATGGTATACCGGCACAGTCATAAAATATTAATGTATCCACGAGCCTAAACTGGCTATTCATTTATCCGGTGTAATTACACTGCCTTAATCGGTCATTCTTCTACTTGTCCCGTATTCCAATCATTATACACGAACCGAGTTATTTTCATATTCTTTTAGTAGTATTATGTATACACTTGTCCCTTCCTACCACTGGAATGTATATTGGGATAATTGCCCCCGACAGGTCCGTATGGCCTTAACTGTCCTCATCAGCCAGCTCCAGCACTAGCATTCACTATGATAAGAATATCTTCACCCTTTTCTACACCTTCAATAAATACTCCATAGCTTGATATTTTTGTAGCAGAAATTATTAGTAAATGTGAGAATACTCATGCCCAGGAGGAGTAGCTATTAGAGGACACTCAAGATGAGGCTGCGAGGGGCACTTTCTAGACAAAAACAGTAGCTGATATCAGATATAAAGGCAAGTTAACTAGTATACAGATTGATGGGGAGCAGCATTAATTAAGTGGTAACTAGAGGAATTGGTTCATCTTTTTATAGCCAATCAGATCAAATGTAGAGATATTAAATCAACACAGAACATGCTGGAAGGCACTTACTAAATGATCAGATAGGGATGGGAATGGTGATGAATGCGGAATAGAGAATAAATGATATCAAATATGTGAATCAAGTGACAAGAAATTCTAAAAGAAGGTAATCCCCCAAAAGTTGGATTCTTTCCCCTCCCCGATTATTAAGCACCACAGATATCACAAGCGAGTGGAACCCTGACATTAATTCTATATACTGGAACTTCTGGAAATGAGGAACTATTGCTTTTGTAGCAGGTACCTGCGATAAGGTTTGAAGAAGATAGCAAAACATAACATAAATGGCATCCTACTATCTTTCGGGCTGTCTTATAACCATTTATTTAGACAGCATCAATGGTTCTCGCTTATGGGGTATGTGCGCTAACCATTAAATGATGAAGGAACTCTCCATATAGCCTACACTGACTAACACATTATTTTAATGAGTGTGTTTATTGAGGGTACCCCTCTTTTGCAGCTACCTACGCAAATAAATACTACCGCCTTCATATTTGCGATAACAGCTGGCCTACTGGCTGCAACTTAGCATAATGTAAATTAGTTAATATTATAAGTGCAACCGGGAAGTATTGTACTTAGCCACTGACCTTATTCTTATGGGCATTTTGACGGGTCTAACCTCCCCCCTTCACTCTAAGCCTATGAGACGATTCCCTTTATTGATATTGTTCAATAGTTCTAACCTATATCATTCTAGCATACTGTAAATTTGCAATTAAGCCCACTGCCATCTTCCATTTTCAGACAAAGCCTACATTATTATGATATTGGATGAATAACGGCATTCCCATAAACCCGCATTTATCAAAAACAGTTCCTATTGAGGGGCCTACTAATTAAACAATAGCATGGCTTTCCAACAAGGATATCCATTAATCATTTAGGCCAACCCGGTGGATACATTGCTATGAGCACTCGGGGTTGGTCAACTTTTTGAGACGCCGACTTTAGTATTATTGGTTCTTTGGTTGATGAGGTCAATGAATGGCAATCCTATCTGGAAATTGTATGGTTAGCAGTGGTTGAGTAACGGTGTCCATCTGTCACTTCATTTTCTTTTGAATTGGTTTCCCAACCAAGCCATCAGCCCCCCCTGTTGGCTGACATGATAGTGATTTACTAAACCAAACGATAGTTTCCATTGGCTCCTAAAATGATTGTATAGAAGTGTATCCTCTTTATTCTAGTTCTTGAACCACCACAGCGCTGAATACCTATACAGTGTTTCCAACCTTTCATCTATACCTCTGAAAGACTGCCCATATAGACCCATGATTACGACCCTATTATTTCCTTAAGTAACCCTCTATCTATGATTTCCTTTGATCCAACTCCAATCGGCTTGGCCCCTTGTGTATAAAAAGGTGCCATCCGCCAACTGGTTTCAAAATCAGCATTGCTTTCCTATCATTTTCACATAACTCCCACTATTTGCGATTTCCCAACCCGAATTGCCTGTAAGGCATCTCGTCAATACAGCCAACCACTCTGTCCATTTATAACCATGGCTCATTCAACCTGCAATTCAATTTATGTAACTCGGCACCACCCAACCGCGTCAAACCTCGCGCTTCTAGAAAGGGGAGGTGAGTGGCAAAACCCTTGATTGCTTAGTGCGTTTCTTTCCGCAAACTATTTCCTATATAATCTCCCCCTCCCCCCATTTCGGAAGTTATTCACTCCAATTTGCTTTCTAAAATATACGCCCCTGTTATTACTATATTACAAATCTTTTTAGACTCTATTTTTAT
Source organism: Dimargaris cristalligena (assembly GCA_027576995.1). Classification (NCBI taxonomy): domain Eukaryota; kingdom Fungi; phylum Kickxellomycota; class Dimargaritomycetes; order Dimargaritales; family Dimargaritaceae; genus Dimargaris; species Dimargaris cristalligena. The sequence continues at coordinate 25,863 of JANBQC010000357.1, forward strand.
CGCAAATAGTGGATCATATCCCCCAGAATTCGAGGCCCTAATCACGTATGTGGACCATAAGACAGGCGTGATCAAGTACATGGCCTATTGGAGCGAAGATGCCATAGACATACGCCGCCAAGAGTACCAGGGGCGGATTAGCCAGACGCCCATCACGGGAATAGTAAAAAATACGATTGGTGCCACTGTCAATGTGACAACCCGAGTGGAAGATTGGGAACCCATCTCTTCCAGCTCACCGGAGTGTCCCACCACACCGGAATCTTTCTAACGGTGCTATTTATGCAATTATTCCAGCATTGCTACTATAAATAGATATTTATAGTATTTTAAAAATATCATATTTTTATATCCACCTAGGTGGATAGGTACTCCTTGGTTTCTCATCTATTAGGTATATTCACTGTTTAGAGGGGGCAATTGATCAACTAGGTATTTTATATAGACTATTAAGATTATTTAGATTATTATCACATATATTACCCAGGTTAACTACTCTTAGTTTATCAAGAGTCCTAAGGATAGGCTTCTAATATATAGGTGGTACTTGGGCTTGGCTAAGTAGTCACTAGCATCAGGTATAATTAAGGTTTACTAACTAATTAAGGCTAGTAGTAATATAAATACAAGGGATATAAAAGCAGTGTACTTCCTAGTTAGTATGAGGGGGTGAGTATATATAGAGTTTATTAGGAGTCAACTAAGGGGTCAGAATAAGCTAAGGAATCTACCTGGTCCCAATAGGGCCCAGATATATATATGCAGGGACAACTCCAGAGGGGGGTCCTAAGGGAAATGCTACTAAGACTAAGGAATACTAAATAAGCTGACCAGATAGTCATGAGGGTCTGGAAGACTTGGGTGGTAACCAGAAGAGTTGTCAGATCAGTACCAGAGTAAGTGGTGTGAACCTAAGAGTCCAGAAGGGGGACAGTTATATTGAATAGGGTGATCCTATAGTACCAGGAGTGACCATGGGAAGTTACATATGGTGCTATAAGGCCTAGTCAGGATAGACAATCACTACACCCAGATTAAGTTAGATTAGAAGGGCCAACAATATGAGAGAAGTTCAATCAGGCTGTATAACAAAAAATCCATTGGATGAGACCAAGATTACTAGTTAAAAGCTATTCTTACATATATTTACCCATGCACATATTATGTAAACCCTTATACAGCTGGTTTGAATTCCACCCATATCTTAAAAAGTTTCTATTTTAAAGTACTAGTAATAAAACTTTTAGGTCAGACTATTGTGGTACCTACACCACATTACATTTTCATTTCTTCCACTTTCTCTATTTTTCCCATTCATTGGCCATGTTTCACATAACCACATGCTACCAGCTCACTGATTTGTTTTCAATTCTCATTGGCCATATTTCATATAACTACCAGCCCACTATCACACTGATTGGTCTTTACATTTCACTGGCTATATTTCACATAACTACCAGCCCACCACCCCACTGATTGGTCTCTCTGTTCCTGCTAAGCCTTTACATGTGCTTAGCCTATTCCAATTAGTTTATAGTTCTATCACATGCATAAGTCCTCATGTTGATAACTAATCCATCATTTCCCTCTGATTCTCCCTATATTTCCCCTCTGATGAAAAACTATAAATAAACCCCTTATCTGTCCCCTTGAAAGGATAGACAACTTTAGCCCCTTACTTCCTAGATATTGTTATCTGACCCCTTTGACCCCCTCATAGAACACTAATACCACCTTAGCTTCAGGTGACTATTAGCTACTACTCAGTTTACTCTCTGTTCTCCTTGCACTTGGCAAAAGTCCCTTTTTATCACCTTAGTTTTAGGTGCTGCTTAAACTTTTACCTAGTTTTATCTAATTTGGCACCTCACTATATATGGGAGTAGTTCAACAGGGCTATATAATAAAAAATCCATTTAATGAGGTAGATACTACTAGTTGAAAATAAACATCCCACCCATTTTCCCATATACATATTGGTTAAAACCTTATTTAGCCAAGCTGAACTTCACCCATATATTCCTTTCCCCTTCTGGATACTGTTTTTTTCACACTAATTACTTGAGAGCTAATCTAAAGACTCTTCTGGTTACCAATGGCCATCCAGTCAGCTTATTTATGTTGGAATACTAAGGATGTAAAGAAAATAAAACTAGAAGTAAGGGAAGAAAGCAGCTAGAGGATATTAGGTGCCTCTAGGTGGTTAGTTTTTATTAAACTGTAATTTTAATGGGGTGCAATATAAGTGGCTAATATGAATGATCTCATGATAGCAGAATAAACTAACATAATTAGGTGAAACAGGATAGGATAAAGAACATATAGGAATGTATTCTTTAATACTAGTAAGTGTACTGGTAGTATGTCCCTTATATATACCTACTCTTTGTTAGAAAGGCAGCTCATGCCTCTATCAAATTATATTCTTAGAGATTCTCCCATCACAGAGAATTATATCCCAACTCTCAACACAGTCAATAGTCATATGGTAAAACACATAGTGGAGTGTATTCCACACAACTCTCATAACTTTCTTTACTTTCATTTACTTTGATACACAAAGGCTTTGCATTTTAGTATATTCATTCATTCTAATACTCTTACCTTTATTAGTTAGTATTGTGCCTGTACCCAATACTAGTAACCTACCTAGCTAAGCCTAAGCCCCACCTACTGTTAGAAGCCTATCCTCAGGACTCTTGATGGACTAAGAGTAGTAAACCTGAATGACAATATAAATCAACTATACTAAGGATAGACTAGTAAATATATATAAGATAGTATAGTTTTTGGATAAAACTTAATAGAAGTAGTATCAATCTTGTTATTGTTAATATCATCTAGGAAAATGGCCCAACATACATTACTCATAAAGCTAAATGTAATATTAGCTGTGGATTATAGTTAGCTGGTTTTTATCTTATATAAGTTATGTACCACAACAATTGTTAATAATTTAACAACAATTGCCTCTATTGTAAACACTTGTATATTT